>PVKE010007714.1:7887-49908 GCA_004027555.1 Craseonycteris thonglongyai
AATTATTTTATCTTCAGTGCATATTTATTTCTATTTTACTTTTGACAGATAGAGAGAGAGACAGAGACAGAGACAGCTAGAGAACCGAACTGTGGGAACTCCCCAGTTCAGCATGTGGGTCCTGCCTGGGCCGGAGCCGGGATTCGATCCTCGGTCCTCGTGGCCTCAAAGCGAGCGCTCAACCCGCTGAGCCGTCCGGGCTTTCCCTATATATATATATTTTAATGCATTTATTTTATTGTTTGAGAAAAGGGGAGAGAGAGAGAGAACAGGGAGGGCCCAGAGCAGTCTTCATAGTTGTACATCATTAGTTGTGACATAGATTTATTCTGTGCAGGTAGATGTGGGGCCACACCAGGCTGAAGCTAATCAGGGGTCTCCCATATGCAGAGGCTAGAACTTTTGCTGCTGAGCAATCCCAGTGGTTACCAGTTGCACTGCAGTTCAGCAAATTGGGTTTTGCATGCGCCAGGGCCAGGGCCGGGAATTGAACCCCAGACCTTGTGATTATGAGGCAAGCACTCAACCGCTGAGCTATCCTGACATCCCTGTTTAATTCTAGTCAGAAAAAGAACACCATGTGTTACGGAAAATCTTAAATATTAAATTTTCATAGAAGTTTCAAATAAGAATATTGTATTTTCACACAATTTTATAGCTACTACGACCTTATCGCATCGCAGTAACCTGTTTGCCACATATCAATGCGTGCTGGCCTCCCACTGCCCTTTTCCATTCTATGTGAATGTGAGTTTGCCTGGGACAGGACTTGGTGGCAGTGCCATGTCCCTGGACATTCTTCATACCCTCTTTCACACGTGAGCTAGGCCTGTCCATCAGGGCCATCAGCAGGACTGTGGCCTGTGCTTTGGTAGTAGGGACACTGAACATGAATCATCTGCCTTCACCAGCATGATCAAATAAGACGTAAGTAATGTCTGTGGAAGCTGGGCGTGTTGGAGGCCTTTCTGCCTAACCACAGCTGAGCAGCACCATCTGCTCGGAAACAGCCCAATTTGTTGTTTTACACTGAGTTTATTAAAGTTACCAAGGGAGAGTAGGAGGGGCCTGATATGGAAACTTGTTTCCTTGAAAACCCACATGATTTAGTGGAAAGAATACTAGAAAAGGCCTCTCAAGCCACAGGTTCTAGTCCTATCTATGATCTGAGCTATAGGATCTTATAAACTGCTAATTCCTCTGGGCTCTGGGGACCTCAGATCCAAAGGAGGAAAATGTAATGCTTTTTCTGCTTATGTCTCAGAGCTGTTGTGTGAATCACATTGAATCATATAATGGCGAACTATAAGTACATCATATAACTTATGTTATTAAAAAATACATAATGTGAATATTGGGTTTAAGTTGTTTAAGGGTTTCCACATCGGCAGAGCTCTGCTGAGTGAAAATTAGATTTCCTATCACAGACCATTTCATTGAAGTGGTTACCAGGATAATTCTTGTGCATGTGAGTGTTTATTGAGCATCAGTCCCTAAAAGCATTGGCCCAGAATACCTTGTGCAAAGCTTGAAAAGCCACTGCATCTCTTATCTATTAAAAATGAAAGACTCATGAGTAAGAGGCATGTTCCTATTTTAAACCCAACAACTCGTTAAGTTATAGATTCCTAAAATAAACTCATCGGCATTAAGACTTGTCTACAAGTGTTGAAATGGGGATATAGTTATACATAGATGAACAAACTCTTATTAAAAGTTTACATTTTTTATTCAGACTATTTGTACATGGTTCTCTTTTTTTCCTAAATGAGTTAGAATATATAACCCAAATCATTTATTCTCTTGCTAAAAACTCCAGAAATAAGTTGAAACTTACTTTGTTAGTTTCCCTCCTTAAACACTAATCTTTTCCAAATGTGAATCATTTTAAACAGTGAAATGATCTTGAATTCATTTCAGTGGCAAGGTATGGTGTCCTAGTTAATAAACACCAATGAGAAGTCTTTACTGTAACTCTTGCTTATCTTTGTTATTCCTAAGTATTATGGCATATCAGTGGTATTAAACATATCTTTTCCAAGAATTATATTGCTAATTAATGTTTTCATCACTTTAATATACTGTTGTTGAGAAATTGTATGATTTCTATTTTTCTTATGTCTCTTAATGTCTCTGAGCTTCTTGGACATTTTACTTTCTTTTTATCTCAATGAAACCTTTCTTATATCCATGGCACAAGTATTGAGAGAAAAAGTGTTTTTAAAAAGTTATCTTAAATTGTTCACTTCCAAAAAAATGCAAATATTTTCAATTTGGTGTTTGAGTCTCAGTGTAAGAAAGACTATGGAAAACATTAATTTTGGAAAAAGTTCCTATTTTGGTTCCACAGATTGAAGATCAGATGTTTTCTAGGATTTTAGAACATATGGAAATTGAAATCCCCTGAAATTTGGAGACATCAAATTAGAAAGTAAGGCCAGATTGATTTTCTCTTTTAGTAATCTGGCTCTATTACCTTAAATAAACTAATTGTTAGAGCATTATTCTTTCTCATTCTGTAAGTTAATAAACTCATTATAGAAAAGATGGAAAATTTAAAAGTATATAAATAAGAAAATAAAATATAATGAGTATTCCACAACCTAACTATACTGTTGATGTGTGTATGTATTTCTTTCCTATAATTTTTTAGTGCTTCTTAAATCTACATATATATTTTTAAAATTAGACCTTGAATTGTTCATGCACTTTCATCTTGCTTTTTTTTTTTTGCCATTATAAGCTAAGCATTTGTAGAAAGAATAAACTGAATAAAATTCATTAAATATTCAATAATATTATACATTACCAAGCTGTATATTATTCTTTATATGGACATGACATAATTAATTTTACTGCTCTATTATCATTAGGTAAGAAAAAGTTGTTTACTATCATTAATAACCCTTGAATAAATATCTTCATAAACAAATTATTTTTATTTATAATTGTTTTCTTAGAACCATCAAAAACTATATTCCTCCTATCAATTTGGATTATTATTATTTTTTTTTTTGTATCAAAGGTATTAACCTTTACTGGGGCAAGGTTTTACTTATTAGTTAGAATTTTTATAAATATTAGTTTCATTTAGTTAGAAACACTAATTAGAATATTTTTCAAAATATTCTTAGCTATTTTTCATTCAGTAAATATTTATGAAGTTTCTCCTCTGGGCTAGGGAAGTTGGGCAAGAGAGAAATATTCTCTATCCTTAGACACACAGCATACATCAGAGTTCTTATATTTCTTCTCAAGATGAACTCTAAAATCACTTTGGCAAGTTAAAAAAAAATGCAGCGATTTTAATTGTAATGATAACTAAACCCATGAAATAGAGAAGACTTGATATTCTTACAAAATTCAGTCTGCTATATCTGAGACACAAAAGGTCTATTTATATATTGTTTTATGCTTTTCAGTGAAGATCTAGGAACAGATTCTTTATCTGTTCCTGAGTACTTTTGTTTTATTTCAGTTTTTCCTACAGAGAACTTCATATTTTTATTGCACTTTGAGAAACAAGTCTTTTTTTTCTCCCCCTATTCTGTTATTATAGAACAGAAGGAAGTGATTCATTCTTGTATATTTAGTTTATATTTGGCCATTTTCTAGAACTTGTTTTAGTTCCTCTAAGAAGCACACATAGCTTCAAAGTGCATCTTTGACACTACCAGTTGACCAATTGTGTGAAGTTAAGTAAGTTATGCAAGTCTTGGTCTGTTTCTCATTGTGTGAGAAGGACCATCAGCCCACCTATTGGAATTGTTAAGATCCAATGAGCTACATGTTAAAGAACTTAGCATAATGCCTGGCATGCGATAAGCATTCCACCAATGGTAGATTATTACTATTTTCTTAAATTCTATAAGTCATTTACTTCTTTATTTAAATTTAGCCAAAAGTCTTCCACTGCTATTAATAATTTTTCCCTTATAAACTTAGAAACTATATTATTCAGAGCATAAAATTTTAGTGTTGGTATTATTATTTTTATTATTATTATTATGACTGCATGGCAGGTTATATAGCGTATTATAATTTCTTGTTTCCCTTTTTAGTGCTATTTCTTCTATATTTAATGATATAGTTGTGACCCCAGCTTTCTTTTTATTGTGATTGTGTGATATTGAAGGACATCCTTTTATTTTTAATCTTTCTTTGTTCTTTTGTGTTAACTGTGTTTCTATTAACAGCATACTTCCAAAATGATTTACCCCACGTAACATGTTTTGTTTGCTTTTAAAATGGTGTTAATATTAGTTCTCATGTCATATTAAAATTTTGAGTCATAATTGATATATTTCATTTTATCTCACATTTGTTTAAAATGTTTTTATGTTTTCTGTTTTTTCTTTTTCTGTTGCTTTGTATTTTTTTTCTTCTTTCCTTTCATTTTTCCTTTTTTCCTTCCCTCCCTCTGTTTTCTATTTTTCCTACAGTTATTTATAAGTTATGCATTTCACCTTAACACTGGTAACTACCTTTACATTAAACTAAAACTTTGTCAGCCTATACTTCTTTAATTACCAGCATGGAGAAAAAGCTGCTTTTGATTAGCCATGATGTAAGATGAGGAAATTGCCTCCTTTTACTACTTTCTTGTTTTAAAATCACTCGCAGTTTGTGTTAATGTAATTAGAGGTGTGGATAATTCATTTGAAATAATGATTTAGAAAAATAATACTATGCTTCTTTCACAAGAACCACTTTAAAATATTAGTTCATCTTAATAGTTACATTTTGAAATTGTTAGATTAAATATTATATTTATTTACCAACATTTATTTCATATCAGTACTTTGCTATTTTCCTTTTTAAATTTTTTGAGTGTTCTATCTTAGCTTAAATATGCCTTCAAATAATTCTTTTTTTTTTTTTTTAAGATTTATTTTATTGATTGAGAGAAGGTGGGCGAGAGAGAGAGAGAGAAAGGAGGAGGACCCAGAATAGTCTCCATAGTTGTGTATCATTACGGTAGTTTTGACATGGTTTCATTCCACACAGGTGGGCTGCTCAGGGTGGGAACTGAACAGGAGCCTCCTGCATGGGAGACAAGAACCTTTGCCACTTTCTAAGGGGTTACCAGTTGCACTGCAGTTCAGCATATGGGTTTGCAGGGGCAGGACTGAGATTCGATCCCCAGACCTCGCAGTTGCAAAGCAAGCACTCAACCTGCTGAGCTATCCTGGCATCACCTAGTAATTCTTTTTAAGGCATATGGGTCGTACACTCCCTGAGCCCTTGTGTATCAGAGCATACCTTTTTATTGCCTTTCAGATGTACCACTGTTGATTAGATATAGAATTTCTGGGTCACACTCTTTTTCTTACAAAATTGTGTAGATATTGTTTCATTCTCTTCTAGTATTTAAAGAAGCCCAACAAAAGTGTAATTCCAGCTTGACTTTGTACTTTGTAAGTAACTTACATTTTTTTCAAATACACATAGGATGTTGTTATATTTTTATACTCCCTCCTTCATTTTTTCTTTTTTACAGTTGTCCATATGTGGGTTTTTCATTGTCTACTCTAGCCTTTGTCTTATGATTCACTGTTTATTGTTGTCCTTTTTCTCTGCACTTTTCATTTGCTTCGATGTCAGGACCAATTTTCTTCTCAACAGTCTATGCATTTCTTCTTAAATGCAAATTCATTGATAACAACAGAATTCTGGATCTTTTTCTCTTTTCTCAATTCATTCAATTTCTTTATCTCTTACACATGAATCTCAATAAACTTTCTTTTCAAACCAGTATGTTTTCTGGTCATTGATCTTTTGCTTTGGAGGCAAGTTTTCTTCAATCTTATTGAGAAAACTTAGGAGATGCTTCCCCCCCCCCCCTCTATATTATAGGTAAGGAAAAGCCTTTGTTTTGTGCCCTTTCTCTGCTTTTTGTGTGCTGTTGTCCTCTGATTTTATGCTGAATCTTTTGCTCAACTGCTTTTGGTTGATGGCTTATCCATGAATGAGGTGTGTTATATCCAGGCCAGGTTTTGGGAACATACCATGCTGGGCCAGGGGATTCTTCCTGGAATACTTCTCTGTTTTCCTTGTTATTAAAATTCTTCTCAAATCTTAAGCTGATGGCCAAATGTCCAGTGTCAAGCGATCATCTATCCTGTGACGTTCTTTTGAACTGGGGAAGAATTTTCTGTTCTGTTTTTGTCATCTCAATTTGAATTATTATAAACATCATCTCCATTTTCTCATTTCAGAAGTAATATATAAAATTTGCAATGCCCAAACAGCATCTCTTCCAGGGCTCTTGTGGGTTTAGACACTTTGTCTCAGATTCAATATGTCACTGCCTTTTGCACTCCTTTGTATGATGACTTACTAAAATTGTAGCTTCTGGGGAAGCCAGGATGGCTCAGTGGGTAAAGCGCTCACTTTGCAGCCCTGGGGCAGGAGGATCGAATCCCAGCCCTGGCCAGTATGGACCCAGATGCTGAACTGGGGTGTGCTTCCCATGCAGGAGTCCCCTAGTTCATTTCTTGCCCTTTGGTTCAGCCTATGGCTCAAGGGAACATGCCTCCCATGTGGGAGACCCCCAGTCCAGTTTCCACCCTGCACAGCCCCTGCCCACCTGTGTGGAATGAAACTGTGTCAAAAACTGATGACGTGCGACTATGGAGACTGCTCTGGAGCCTCCCCATTCTCTCTGTCTCTCTCTGTCTCTGTCAAAAATAACTAAAAGAAATCTTTAAAATTGTAGCTTCTGAAAGAACATAGGACAGGAGGGACTGGCAGTTAAGAATGGAGTGGCACAGTGAAGGAGGGTTAGCTCTGGTTATCTCATAATAAAGTGGCTTCTACTCAGTTCCTGTTCTATGGTTAATAGGGGACCATATTGCTGCAAAGAGGAGGTGACCAGAAACCCTCCACTTTTTTTCTCTCACCTCCCCTGTCTTATCTCATAGCTCCTTTTGTGCTTTCATGACAATTCTTCTGGAGTATATCAGATTATATGTTGATATATCTAATTCCCACTACTATTTCAACTTATTGCTGTCCCACACCCCCTCCCTGGGACTCAAGGGTATGAAGAGAAGGGTAAATTAGATGCCCTTGAATGATTCCTGTCTTAACATAGAAGCGGGCTTAGTGTGACCCATAAAGAGAATCTACCACAGGCTGAAGGTAAAGTGTTGAATGGCAGGTTCACCATCAGTATATAGTAGTTGATAGAGGACCAGAACCAAGGCTTCTGTGAGGATTCAAGGGTGGTAGACTCAGCATCGTTCATGTGAGAATATTATATACACTTATTGTACTCATATTAGATAATCTAGAGGTTTTATTATACATAATAGATAAAATAAATATATAAAGGGGAATTGGCAGGAAGAATAGAGAAACTGAGGCTCTGGGAGTTTGGGTCAACTGATAATGTTTAGAAGATCTATGCAATTCTGTTTATTAACTGGTTTATTTCCTAAATTAAATAATCTGTTTGTTGAGGTATTAACTGTGTATGGAGAATAACATTCCAGGAAAACTCAGGTTTTGAAGAGGGATCCATTTTTAAAGATATCTCTAACACATGCATGCAACCTTTGAATTCATACTCTTGTCCCTGTTCAGAATAGGACAGGTGCTTCCGCAATTGCAGGAGACTTTTCTTCTGAGATTGAGGCCCGCCACTGTTGTTTTGTGGCAGACCAAATGTCATGTTGGTTGTCAGTTTCAGAAAGAATTAAATATTGCTTGTATTGGACATCTTTAGTCTAGGGCTCCTTTTCAATGCATTAAGGCCCCTTCTCTGAGTCTCTTATTCTTTGGACTCCCTACTTGGTAGACATTTAAAGGCACCTTAGTGCAATGGTGCCCAAACTTTTTGGCATTGGGACTCCTTTTTTTGGAAGACAGTGTTTCCATGAACCTGGGGAGGTGGGGTGATGTTTTGGGGTGACTCAAGCTCATTACAATTATTGTGCACTTCCTTTCTGTTATTATTACACTGTCATATATAATAAATAATTTGCAACTAATCTAATGCCTCTGCTGATCTGACAGGAGGTGGAGCTCGGGTGGTTATCTGAGTGATGGGGAGCAGCTATAAATACAAATGAAGCTTTGCTTGCTCACCGCCTCTCACCTCCTGCTGTGTGGCCAGGTTCTTAACAGGCCTCAGATCAGGATCAGTCCATGGGCGGAGGTTGGGGACCCCTGCCTTAGTAGCTTCCAACTTTGAGATTGTCACATTTATGTGGTGAGAAACATGAAGCCAAATCCAGAACCAGGAAGATTTGGGGAGTGGTATGTAGATGAGAGTAAGAACCAAAGAGCCAAAGTTTACATCACTCTCAGTTCACCTGTCTGGCCACACAAGTGACTCCCTTGACCTCTGGAGCTGAGTTAAGGTTGAAGGATATAGAAGCTATAAGGATTGCTTAGGACTCACCCAGAGAGCTGAACCCAGAGAGAGGAGAACAGATGGCCCAAGAGACTTAAGAAAAATCTGGTCAAAACAGGCAATCTGAAGCTGTGACAGACATTAAGCCTGTGGAAAATAAAGACTTATGGATGAGTCATTTTGGAAGTTCTGTGTTTGGCAGAAACACTTTGCTTTGCAGTCAATAACCTCATGATTAAAATCAGGTCTTTGTTCAGTAAGAGAGCTGGCTGAACACTCTATCATTCCAAATGCCCACCCATTTATTCTGAACTAGCTTGTTCACACTTTAACGGATAAAAATTTCCATTTTAGGTTTTTATATATGATTATGCATTGCAGTTAAAACTTCCTTTTTGAAAAGTTTTACAATGTGATTTTATTTGTTTGCTTGTAAAATTTATTACCATAATACTTTCACTATCCTCATTTAATCTTCAGAGTTCTCTTTTTAAAAAGTCAATTTACCATTATTCTAGCTAGCTACTTACACTGAGGTAGAGTGAGGGTTTTCCCGTGTCACAGTGTATACATTCTTATTGGCTTTGTCTTGAATATTACATTCTGAGGACAGTGAAATCAGTTTTTATAGAGATAGATTATTTAGCCATATTAAGTTTGAAAAGGTTATAAATGATTATTTTTAGCCATTCTTGTAAAAATAGAAAAAGAAGAAAATACAACACACTATCATTTAAACATGTCAATTCTTCAAAATATTGTTGAGGCAAAGCTTATTTTGAAACAAGATTGGGTGAATAACTTATATCTGATTTATTTCCTCTTGAGCTATCCTCTGATAGTTATTTTTAATATGAATATATATTTTTGAATGAGTCATTATTTCTAGAGACTACATTAAGAAATAAATACCTCTTGAATATGCTTAATACATATAAAAGAAACATTCCTTTTATACTCATATAGATTTTACATATAGATTTCTCTGAATTTATTTATTTTAGAGTTTAAACTATTTCTGTGGATTCCAGAAATAAATTTTATAGTCTATTTCAATGTTTAAAATTAATGCCTTATAGTAAAAACTATTTAGCTCTTGATAATTTTTCCAATGGATGTAACTTCATTCACATATGTATGTGAATCTATTTGTTTTAACATTCACTGCATGACAATTTAAACCCTGGGATGTCATTGAACTTCATGTGAGTCAGAAATATCCCACAAAACTCAAGTGTTCCTAAGAACAATGGTAATATTGCAAAAATGGTTCCATAACTATAGACTCTTTGGTCATTGATTTTGTAGGACTTATCAAATTAATTTAAATTTTGAACTTTTAGAAAAATGTTCCAAAATATCTGCTCAATCTGATTATGTCATAAGGTTATCTTTAGAAAGAGAAAAAATAGTAATTTAACTAATGCTCAATCTCTGGGCAAATCTGATAAAAGCCCTCTAAGTTCTTAATAGATGCTGGATTTTTATTTTTATGTTGTTAATAATACAAAACAACTTACAAACTAGAACTCAATTTTGTATGTTTGTGCTTGAAGATATAGTTAATCTGAAAGGTGCTATAAAAATAAAATTGAATTCTATATATGACTGTGCATCCATGTATACACATACAAATCATCAGACCAAATTCATATTTCTCTAAAAATATTTGTAAATGTTACTCCAAATACACATTTTATAGATTCATTATTGAATCTCTCCATAAAATTCATCTTCTATAAGCTGTTCAGAATCTTTAGAATTCTTCGACGTGTCTTAATAATTGTGTTTGAGTAATTTTTTACATTTATAGGAGTTTTAAAAAGGCAGGTGCAATGTGACATATCAGAAGAAGCAAATTAAACTCTTGTAAAGCACAGCTGGAATGCTAAAAATGTGTATTTGTAATTTAAATATGTGACACCATCACACTGTAAAATCAGTTTATAATTAGAAAACATCTGTTTTTTCCAATATGATGCCTAATAGTATATTTAAATAATTTAGAATGCAATAAGAAAAAAAGTCGAGGAACAATAAATGGCTCATGGACATTTCTTTCCTTTTATTATAATGCCCTATAGGAGATCTTGGAGTAAGCTATCATTTTGAAGCAATTTTTTTGGATAAGGCATAATTTTCAGTGATGAAATGCATACACCAAACACATGTGCTGTTGTGACCTTATTGTGTTGGTCAAATAAATAAATTCATGTAAAAAAACAGGCTGTGTAGATTGTGGTGTTAAGAAGGATTTACACACTGTTATTTCTCTCTCACCCCACTCTTTTTTTGTTTTAATCAAAAGACATTGAAACAAATAGAAGTTGATTATTTTAGCAGGAAATTTATATGAATCTATTGCAAATAGAGGGGAGCTGTTGAGTTGTATGAATTCTGGAAATATACTTGAACCAGGTAAAATATTAAGTTAAAACTTATAAGGATCAATTCGAGTTTAGCTAATAAAGTTTGAACAAAACCACAATTTCGCAAATGAAGTTAACATGGTAGATTAGCCACACATCTGTCATCAGTGTTCGCATAGGAAGGTATTTATATATGTGTGATGAAAACTCGAATGGATATTTTTATTCTAACTGAAGTGTGCACGCTGAATAGTCTCTTGGTTTATTGGCAGTAAATTGTGTAACTTTTTTACAAAACCACAGTCCAAGTATTTGTTTCAGAGATGGACAAACCAAATGTGTCTTGAATGGTTCTGTTTTTGGTATTACCTGCCTGTGTCTGGAAAGGTTGACAAATCCAAAAATATAAGAAATTAAAAAAAAAAAAAGGCTTTTGCAGCAAGCAGCTGAGAACGTGAATAAAAGCAGTCAGTAATACAGGTCAAGAGTGCTTCTTAAGCTCAGTCACTAAGCAGTGGTGAGTAAATTAAATGCAGTGAGGCCTGCTTAACAAGAACTTCGCTGAAAGGGAAGAGGTAGATTATAATGTAGATTATAATGCAGAGACTCACCTTTCTATTTCAAATGGAGTTTTATTACTTTAATTTTGGGGTGGGGGGTTGGGGGTGGAGACTCATTTATATATATATATATATATATTTTTTTTTCTGGGTTAGAGTACACAAAGTTAATCTACTACCATTTATATTCATCTACATTGAATCGCCTTTTATCCACCTTTGCTACTGTAGCCCACCACTCACCATTCATCAGTTTATGCATTGTGCGCCAGGGCAAATAATGACAGAATATCTAGCTAAAGAAGGGGTACTTAATCAGCAATCAAGATTCAATTTGTTTTAATTTTAGCAGGTGTTTGTGAGGTACATTGATGGGAGAGATAATATGTGCTGCTTTCATTAGCTCTCTTGTTTTTGTGCTTGAACATTTAAGAGCCAGATGTTCGGAGGTGAGCTGATCAGAATATTAAGTCTCCAGAGGTTGGTTTCCGTAGCGTTTTACATTCCTTTCTTTATCTCCTTCGATTCACCCTAAGCTCTGAGGTGCAAGTGCTTGCAATGACACACTCTGTCTCAGCGTCCTGTCTGACTAAGGCTTTAAATTAGTGGCTAATTCTGGGTATGAAATATTTTAGTTTAATAATCTGTCATTAATTCTTGGACTCTGGGTCAGCCTCTTTTATTATTCTGAATTCTTTCTACTGATAATCTATTTTAGAAATTATTTTTGTAGCTGCTGGTATTTCATCAGGATATTTTCTTGAAGCAAAAAACAGGCAATCTCATAAGCTACAAAAGTAATGACCCCATCATCTTGTTAAATCAATATCCAAACTTGATCAGTGCTCTGTCATCAACTAGTCAAAACAGGACAGTGATGACAGCATCGTGGCATGAACAATAAGAGTAGGGTCATTTGAAATTGGTAGCTTTGCTGAGTTTGAAAGTTATTACCTCTCCAAAGAAAGTGTGAATATTCTTACATGAAATTATCTGATAATGTAATACAAGATTACTATGTTACAGTTTGCAATAAACCATTAATAGGACTTGGAGACCATCTAAGCAGTAGTTAGGCTTTGTTTTACAATTTTTACTCAATTGTAACTGAATATAGTTTTTCTTTAATAGCTTTTCTAGTTATATTTTGATAAACTGCACATCTTTTCTTTTTTTTTTTTGGTTCTTTCACATATTAGAAACATGAATTCCCTTTCTGCTGAAAAACATACCTACCAATAAAGAGTTAATTGAATTGGCATTGGCAAGAGGATGTTTTCTCCCATTATTACTTGTTCTCTGTTTACTTTGATGTTCAAGGATTGCACTGTTATACAAGCATATTTTCTTAATTATGTCACCTTGTACTATAAGTGTGTCAGAGGGGAAACATTTGCAAGTGATTAGATATGGACCTATGTGTCACCAAATGTATGAGGTACATTCTCTTATAGGATATAATTGTGATCTTTTAATATGCGGCCATTGACCCAGACTTGTTATTATCTATTATAGTTTATAATAATGTATCTCTTTATGATTAAATGATGATGCCCGGCAGAACACTATGATTAGCATTTCAGTTATTTATAGATTATGTCAGAGCAGTAATAAACATAAAATGCTGTTAATGTGTGGCTAATGAAATCTGGACATGA
Source organism: Craseonycteris thonglongyai (assembly GCA_004027555.1). NCBI lineage: Eukaryota > Metazoa > Chordata > Mammalia > Chiroptera > Craseonycteridae > Craseonycteris > Craseonycteris thonglongyai. Next base: position 20,834 of record PVKE010007714.1, read on the forward strand.
ACAAGTTTATGAATTGATATAATTCATTTGAGTGTTCTAACTGAGCTGCTGGTTCTCGTCATAATTCAAAAGCTTAGCAGGGTTCACCGATTAGGTGGTAGACTAATTTGCTACAAAAAGTCAATGGGTTTTCATTGTCTTGGGCCATCATGCCCAGCATGGCTGATTGCATAAGGACTATACAAAGTAATTCTCATAAATATATTTATTAAGCTTAGTATGTTTGTAAGGATAAGACAGAATCAATTATTACACAACACATGTAGAACAAAAATCAGTGTTAATTTGATGTCCAAAAAGATACCTATAGCAAAATCAGGAATGGTTGGAGAATTATTTGATTATTAAGGGCAAAACAAATCGGGACGATTCAGGAGCAAATGCCCACGAAGGCCTCAGAACAAAGGTACCTTTTTCCTCCCTTGGGATGCTTGTCAAGTGCACATTAAATTCCATTTGACCAGCAATGACTGGAAGCTGAAAATTTCATTTCTCAGGCTGATAGTACGAGCATCATGTCTGTAGTTCAATTCAAGTCTGTAAGGAAAGTTATCAGTTTGTGCTTTGTTCTGATTATGTTAATATATTTGGTGGAAGGGTCTATTTTTAGGCCAAATGTGAAACTATTATTTCTTCTCAGGAAATATAATCCAAAGAAATCTCTTAGGTTCTTAGAGATCAATCTTTACGGCTAGACAGAGACCTCTCACCCTTAACTTATAGAAAATAGGTTCTGAACTCTCAGGCAGAAAAGGCCACCCCTTGACAGGCCATGCAGGCATAGAACACTGCTAAAAAGCCACATCTGATGTATTTAGAAACTAAGTCATTTTTGAGTGTCGTAATGTAAAGAGAAGCAATGCACTGATTTTTCCAGCTTCAGTTTCAATGCAAAATATCTAGTTTCTTCACTGTTTCAGACTGTCTAATTCAGACTGTCCATAATACCAAATCTTGCTTTTTACTAATTCTTCAAGGTTTTATAGGAGGCAGAACTAGGAAAAAAAGGGAAGGATGATTTAAGGTTGGCAGATTAGGGGTAATAATAATAACATCATTATCATTATTGTTGTTGGTGGTGTTTTGATTACAACCAACACGACCCATAACATCAGCTTTCCAACAGTACTGACCAGTGCTTTTTGGCCATGAGGTAAGTTGCCTCTGATAGTGTGAGCTACACATGGGAATAAGTAGAGACTGAGTGATTAGATGAATGATAGAAGTCCAGACTTGATTGTCATTTTCCAAAGCATGTTCCATGGAATATCAGTACATTGAGATTCTCCATTTAAAAAAATAATTAATTAATTAATATGGGAAAAACTATCCCACCCTGGGCTCCCTACTCTAATAATTAATCTAAAATTAATATAATTATTCAATCATGCAACAGGCAAGAAATAGTTAAGGCGTATAGCAGTCATTCAGTAATTTTTTGGTGGAATGAATATATCCATTAATTAGAATTTCCTGGAAAGTTCTTTTCTGGGATCGCTGCAGTTTTAATACAAGCCACAGCTTTTGCATATTAAATACAGTTGATTTTGTTCTTTGTCCTACAGCTCTGATACGAGGGTAATTTTTTTTCTTTTTTTTGAAGAGGACCTAGTAGAACATTTAAGAGAATGGAATCTTTTGCTCCTTGTTAGACAGTCGACGTCGTCATTGTTGTTCTCCTTTGGGATAGGACACATGGGCCCTCTCCGAGTGCTGAGTAGAGACTGGATACTGGAATGCTTCTTGGGGCTGGAGGAGTCACAGATAAGGACGTGTCGGTGAGATTTGACCATGATGCAGGTTATGCAGATTCAGCTGAGGGGTGAGGAAGCTGGTATTGTATTGGCTGGAGGGCCGCACTGCATCCTGACTCTTACCTCTTGTTTCATGACATTCCTTCTCCTTAAAAGCCACTCCTCCTCCTCTTTGCTTTCAGATTTCTCTTCCACTTCTTAGCTAGGAATATTTCTTTCTTTCTTTCTTTCTTTGTTTTCCTTTAAGACCAAGCACAAAACTAATATCATTGCCTCTGTGAAGATTTCCTGGGCTTGTATTTCTCTCCTGTAACATTGTCTACCTCCCTTTACTACTTGACTAGCTAAGCTGTATTGAACTTATGTTTTTCTGTCTATAAATATTGCTTGAGTTTATCGAGAACAAAGTCTGTGTTCTGTTCTGCTTTATATGTGCTCCAGTGTCTAACACAAATGCCTAGTCAGTATAGCCTACATAGTGAGTGAGCCTGGAGGAGGAAAGCAAGATCGCAGGGAAGACATTCAGCAAAGATGGTATCCTTGGAAGTGTGAGACCAATCTTTGGAATCTGACAGTATAAAATTACCCAGAGCTTAAAAAAATATAGATGAGGCTATATCCCACTCTTAGAGAATTACTTTATATCAAGTGAATTGGGTCTACAAGCCTACAGTTGAGAAACAAACCACAAGAAAGAAAGGATATGATATAGATACTTTTCCAGGGAATTGATTATCCTGTTTTAAGCCCAGGAGATCTGAAACACTAACTTTCAGGCCCAGTACTTCACCAGGAAGTGTAATCTTGAGAAGTACATGAAAACCTGATGGGAACTGGGACTAACCAAAAATTGAGATTTTGCCTATATTTACCTGTGGATGGAAGAGCTTACTGAACCCTTAAAAAAAGGTGTCAGTAGAGTAATACACTGGGGGGGTGGTATACATACATATACAGTTAACCCTTTGAACAGCATGGATTTAAACTGTGCAGGTTCACTTATATGTGGATTTTTCCAATAAATATGTAGTCAGCCCCCTGTATTCTTGAGTTTTGCATTCATGGATTCAAACAACAGCAGACTGAAAACATCATTTTTTTTTTAATATTGTTATTGACAGAGAGAGAGAGAGAGAGAGAGAGAGAGAGAGAGAGAGAGACACAGAGACAGAGAGAGAACTGAACTGGGGGAGCTCCCAGTTCAGCACATGGGTCTGCATGGGCCGGGGCCGAGATTCGATCCTGGGTCCCCGGCACTGCAAAGTGAGCGCTTAACCCACTGAGCCATCCCGACTTCCCCTCAGTTTTGATCTATAGTTAAGAATCCACAGTCAGGGGTCTCCAAACTACGGCCCGCAAGGCCCTCTCATCCGGCCCTTGGAGACCTTTTTATCTACGGGAAAAAATTACGGAAATTTATGTGTATCCTTCCAAGATCAGCCGCTTACTTTTTCTACTTCTGTTCACAGTCAATGAGATGATATAACTGCTGTTTGATAGTTAATGTGGCCCTCGGGCTAAAAAGTTTGGAAACCCTGCGGGTGAAAGACTGACTGTATGCATTGTTGTGTGTCATTTTATATAAAGGATTTGAGCACCCTCCGCGTTTAGTATGCATGAAAAGTCTAGTAATCAATCCCCTTCAGACACCAAGGGACCACTGATATATTGGGGGAGTAAAAATTTGTATATGGATATTCAACTACATGCGTCGGTACACAGGAGTCGGTGCCTTGAAACCCCCATATTGTTCAAAGGTCAACTATATTTGTATATGTATGTGTATATGTGTTTATATGTGTGTGTTGCATATACTCATATATAATATAATGTTTACTACATGAAAGCATACCTTTTTTTGGTGCTTGATAAAACTATATAAGGTTTACTCATAGTGTAAAAAGCTAAATCCATAGATCTACATTGGGAAATTCCCAAATTCCATACCATAGCATTCTGTAAGGCCTCAAATGTATTAATGGAGGTTCTTAAGCTGTTTACAATATTTCTAGAAATTTAATTGAAATTGTAGGTTGACCAGTGACAAGGCTGCCTATTTTGACTTAAATGACAAGTTCCTTGCTTTTGATTTAAATACAGTTAGCTTAATATGGTCCTTCTGATTTGCTCATAATGTTCTACACTGAAGGCAGAAATATCTACACATATAAGTTTAGTAATTATCTCCTTACTTGACTCAGATGGAACTGGTAGTTGTTCAAACTATTGGAAAATAAAATCAAGAGTTGTAAAGATAATACCTGTATGTAGAAAGCATTTTATTTTATTTGAGGGTCCAACGATTGAGATTCCATATAGTCTTTCATGCTTAAAGTATGCCAATGATATAGTCACTATGATTTTTCAATTCCAATTTTTTAAAGTAGAATAAAATTTACAGATGCTTCTGAAGAAATCTGAAAGCAGAACACTTAATTTTTTTTTAACAACTTTTTCTATCTGTGGTGGCTTTTCTCAAAATTAATATTACACTGGTTATATGTGTCGTGCTGGTGTTGGGGTAACTTAACTCTATCCATTTTTCCAAAGCACAGAGTATGTTTTTAGAAACAATAGTTCTTTATTTTGCCCTTATGTCTCATTGAGTTGTGAGCCATCAAGAGAGCTTTTGCACATACACATGTACATACACAAACATATATTTGATTTACAAAACATTTAAAATTGATCATACTATAATATACCTAATTTAGTTTATAGAACCTTGTTGGGGGAGGGGGACAAGAGTCAATAAGGTCTTCTTTGGCCACAGGGGGAAAAAAAGGTGGAATTATTTTTTAAGGATGCTCTGGATTCCAGAGTCTTAGGCATTCTTAGATTAAGTAGAAATGGTTGACCAACAGGTTATGATCTAGGCATCAGGGTGAAGATAAACTCTGATCTGTCATTCAAGTTTCTGGTTGGGGAGACACTCTTAATGCAGTTAATTTTACAGGGAAGATCTTTCTCTAATTAGGATAGTCAGGACTCTAGATCTTACAAAATCATGATTCAAGTTTGCTTTCTACAGTAGCATTTTGCATTTACAAAATAAAATGCTTCCAACTTTTTATCAGGTTCTTTATAAAAATTTTTCTCTCTCTCTTTCTCTCTCTCTCTCTCTTTATTTTTTCAAAAGATTTATTTTTATTATTTTTGACGGAGAGAGAGAGAGAGAGATAACAGAGATAGAGACAGAGAGAAGGGGGAGGACCCAGAACAGTCTCCATAGTTGCACATCATTAGTTTTTCCACATAGTTTCATTCCACAGGTGGGCGAGGTTGCACAGGGCAGGCACTGGGCCAAGGTCTCACCCCAGTGAGAACCGAACTGGGGGCACTCCCCAGTTCAGCATATGGGTCCACACGGCCAGGGCTGGGATTCAATCCTCGGTCCCCGGGGCTGCAAAGTGAGCACCCAACCCACTGAACCATTCTGGCTTCTCTCTCTCTCTCTCTCTCTCTCTCTCTCTCTCTCTCTCTCTCTCTCTCTCTCTCTCTCTCTCTTTGTTTTTGTTTTATAACATCTGTTAAGAAGTGACTGAGGTCCTTCACTAAAGGTGTTTATTGAAGGCCCCATTTGTATCCCAGAATCTGGTCATGAAAACATTTTAATCCTGTACATTTTGTTAGAGGAATATTCATTTGCCATAAGTAGGGTCAAACACTAGGATCTTAGCATGCTGTGAGTCTCCTCACCTGTGCTTTTATAGTTCAGGGAGTTTTAACTACAAGCCTTACTGTTAGGCTAGGATGTAATACATGGAAGAACATTAGTTACCAACTATTCACATGTCTCCTACATTTCCCAGCCTCAGGGCTACTAAAGCACCACTGTTTGCATCTCATCTTCATTTGGCCTCTTCTCCCTTGCTCAGAAATTCTGGTAGCCCCTTAAACCCAGAGATGCTAAACATTCAGAGGGCCTGGCGGGGGAGGCAGAGGGGATTGTCTATAGACTAGATTCGAAGAGCCCTATATCAGACAAAAGTGCTCAGCCTATGGCGTACAAATTACCTAAATATGCTCCACACCTATTTCCAAAGTTTGAATGTGTTCCTTTGCTCTGTTTGCAAGATTCTGCTGATTGAACTTTATTTCTACTCTCTTTGGATGACAGACTCTAAAACAAAGGACTTAGTATCAGTGTCCAGGGTGCTGTATTTTGCTCATCAGATGGATCATCTGTCTCCACCACCCATCTTTCTTATTCCTTCTACTATTCATTTCCCCATATAGTGATGAGTGCTCAAACATTGAGGTTAGAGAGACCTGGATTTGAATCCAAAATATACCATTTAATAGAGTTTTTTCCTTGGGTAACTTATAACTAAATCTCTCTAAATCTCTCCCAGTCCCATATCTCTCAACTATTAATATAATCATATTTATTCAGTACAGCATGGCCCATAATAGGTTCTCAATGAATGGTAACTTCCTTCACCTTTTAGTTTCTGTCCATCTGCACATGTATTATATTTCAAAGCATAACTTTAACTCCATCTCCTTCTTGAAGCCTTGTCTGATGAATTCCACCTACATTCTATTATTTCTTCTTAAATTGCTTTCGTACAAATTTTCCTGTGCTCCACAAATAACCCTTCATTATGCTTGGCTGACATCCATGATCAAGTCTTGTTTAGTTCTTTTCCTTTGTCTTGATTCTCCAACTGGTATGCAAGTTGAGGGTACAAAAGCTTTTTTCCTGCATTTCCCATAGAGCTAGGAACACAACAGGCAGCCAGTACCTACTTCTTTTAATTGTCAACACATTTATCTTTATTATAAGCCAGTATAAGAAAAGGAAGACAACTAAATTTAACAATTTATTAATTCATTTTTGAAAGACACTGGGTATAGGGACCTAGGGAAACCCCCAAATGAGGAAAAAGTTTTGATGCAGAAAAAAGAAAAAATGAGTGCAAAATAAATACTATAATGCCACTTGAGACATAGAAGTACAGGACATCTGAAAGATGGAAAAAAAAATGCATCTGGTTTGGAAAATTAGAAAGGATGAATGACATGGTTTCTATTACAATGGTCACTGTCTATTAATTTTATCCATTTCTAGTCCAAGTGCTTCATCATCAAATGCAAGGGAAACACTGCACTGAATTCATCTGGAAATGCAGGGGAGGACCTCAGCCTTGTGTGCATTAGCAGGGCATTCCTTCTTCCCCACTTGGAATCCAGGTACTTACTCTAATGGTCCCTAATGATGGACTTCCCCTCACCCAGCATATTTCTTTAAAAGCAAATCTCATAATGCAAGGATATTTGTATATAAATTTGGAAGCACATATGTTTTAATTTTTAAAAAGCTAACAGATGTATGTAGTGGAAAAGTAAGGAGTACACTTATAAAAAATCATCTTTGACCATTCTAGTGCCTGTGCAAAGGCATTTAACATTCTTTACTCCACGTGTCTCTGACCCAACACATGACTCTGTGAGCATTTGCTCCCTTATCTCTCACATCAGCCTCTGTTCAGTTACCTTTCAGTATCATTCATGCTACACGCATTCTTTACCGTGGAACATAAATCTTTTTCCTGTCTCAACAAAAAGTGCTTGGTGTAATCATATACCACCAGCTCCAGCCATATTTTGCTAATCTTTTCCTCTTTCTCTCCCCATTTCTTTTAAATTTTAAACTTGTAGGGATTAAATTAATTTTTGCCATGTTGTTCCCACAAATAATTCTTGCCTCTTTTTTGAAGATAAACCATAATATTTTCCCTCTTCTTTACTGAAGTAAGGGGAAAATAAAGATTTGAAAAGATTTGTAATTAAACTTCTTACTCACTTCAATAATCTACCATGAATCGCTCTTTAACAAATTTGACATCTGTAATAGAACTTTGCTTTTATATGCCTGTTTATGTCAGCCTAGATCTTTTAATATTCTTAGTGAGGGAACCAAAATAATCATAGACTCCTTTTTAGTACAATTAGCATAAATACCCTGAATAATTTGAAAAATCTACACTTTAAACTTCACTGTACTCTACTTTTTCTTAGCAGTTCCTGCTGTCTTTTTAGGGTGGAAATACACCAGTATATAAAATTCTGTTTCTGCATATCTAAATACATATCTTACTCAACCCCTGAGAAACCTTACCCACATCTTTATCTCCTTACCCATTCAGAAGCTTCCCCATACTCTAAAGTTAAAAAGAATTATGAGTGTCAGCCAAAAGAATGCTGGGCTTCGGAAGTGTGTGATTTGAAGATGCTGACGATAAGCACCAAGAGTTACAACTACCCTCTTTAACAAGAATGTCATGTGCTTTCCTCTCCACCCACAAAATCCCACTGGCAATTTAGAGGAATCGTTTTTCTATTTGAGTTTGTATCTTAGTGTGGCAAGATGTTGTAATGGAGCAAGTATATTCAATAGATGAGGCAATTTAATTTAAAAAAATATTTAGTTCAAGTACTTTGAAAAAAAGTCAAGTCACTTCAGAAATACTATAAAATTTCTGTAATCCCACTATCTAAGACAAAAGAGGATTAGTTCAGGGTCTGGATAACAAGAGTTCTTAAGAGATTACTTAACATACAGGTGAGATAACTTCTTTAACAATATTTAGGATACTTGGACTATAGCAGCCTTTGTTCAAATAAATATAAGTGCTACTTTACATAATAGACAGTTATTACATAGAATACAGCACCTAAAGTAGAAGGAAAATAGCTTCACTCTAGATTTAATTATATTCACCAATTTGAAGTTGATGAGATTGAGGACCACTACTCCATTCTGTAAAGATAGCTCCCTGCCCTCTCTCCCTCCGTTTTATTGTGAGAAAAAGGGTACGGAACAAAATCGAGGGTGGGTAAGCCTTGCAACTTATTTTTTTGTATTTTCAGTTAGTTAATAAAAGTCTTGCTAATAATTCTTGTCCCATTTATTCTATCTTTATGAAATGTTCTATAGAGTAAAAGTAAGTGCTTAATTCTTCATAAGAATCTTTGAATTTATAAAGAAAACATTTTTAAGATCGATCTAAAATGAAGGTGGCTTTAAACTCAGTCATAGCGGTAAGATATCAACATGGGGGTCTATAAAACGAAGTCAGCCGGTGCCGTGTAGAGTTTGGGTTCTTCAATAAACATGAATGATACGCAGATTTTCTCTTCTTGCTTCCCAGTATAATGGAAACAGTCAGCAACTCTGTACCCAGCACACTGCTAGATGCATAGGGGCATAGCAACTGGAGGGAAGACACGGCTTCTCCCGCAAGAGTGCCCAAGCTGCTTAGAGAGAAGACTCAGAGTACACGTGCATGATGACCCTGCTAGGGATCATATGTCCAAACAGAACTTGGAGGGGGAAGAATGTTTGGGGGCAAAGTAGTCAGAAAGACACTGTGGAGGAGGGAGATGGGAACCAGGTCAAGAAAGAGGAGTCAGGAGGAAACTCTGAAAGGCAGGGCTGACATGAGCCGATGAGCAGAGCTGGGGCTGCAAACAGTCTAAGGGAGAGCATGCAGGCGTGGTGAGATGACCACGGATGTGGGACCCATGGAAAGAACCCTGCACTGAAAGTCTGAAGTAGGAGTTTCTGAAATTCTGCTTCTTCATCTATAAAATGGAATAATTATACCTACTTTGCATATCTTACAAGGGAGTTGATGGCTCAGAAAAAAAGTACTTGTGAAAGGGCCTTGTACATTGTAAACCCAAGTGTTACTATTGTGTCTGTCATCTTTGCACTTGGGACTGTGCATGCCGGGGGCAGAGAAGAGGGGACCTGAGGCCATTGCTAGTGGAAAGGAGGTTGGCCTTGCTTTAGGAGATAGAACTAGCCACAGGAAGAATTATGCAGTTCAGTTACATTTTAAACATGTTGTAACAGGTAGTCGTGCTAGAGATTTAGTGGTGAAAAAAGGCAGACAGAGGCTCTGCCCTCTTTGAATTTATGATCTTTTTTTCAGCATCCTGTCCTGTGCCAAGCCTACAGAATCATCATGACACCAGTGTAACCACTTTCAAACGTATTGTCTTAATTATGGCCTCTTGAAGATTTAAATATACTGGGAAAAAATGACTAAATGTTGCTACATCAAAATGCCAGGTAGTGGGGGGGATAGCCCTAAGCTTTTTAATGAGGCAGGAACAGGACTAACATAGTGTTTGAGGACTATTAGTTTGTTGTGGGTTCCCCCACACATACGAGGGCTGTGCAGAAAGTATCCAGCCCTGTAAGTGCTCTTGTTATATTGACAGTGACTGGATTCTTTCCGGACAGCCCTTGTATTGCTGAGAAGTGTGGCAAAGATGTTGACTGCTTCTGAATGTCTGAGTGCTCCTCCAGATGAGTATATCCTAGGCTTTTGTCAACTAGCAATGCCATGCTGCAGGCCCATGGCCCATGAACAGACATGTTTCTCTTCCTGGCAATGCTTATAGGAGTCAGAGCCTCAAACCAACCCCCACCCCTCACCCCGTGCCCCGCCCCAGCTCTCTTTCCCCCTCTCGTGGCAACTCTGCAAGTCTCTGGTTGAGACAGCAGAGTCCCAAGATAGCAACAGCTGGTATTTCTGAGTCACTCCATGTTCGAAGCTGCTCTGGAGAGGTGCTTGGAACTATAGCAGATTCTGTGTGATCATGAATTCTTTTGGCTTAAACCACTGAGTCCTATTTTGACTCTTATAGTGAGATACTCATAGACTCGTGACAAGGAGATCTGCTAAGTGGCAGGAATATTCTTCCAGGAATGAGATGATACAGATTTAGGATTGGGGAAGACCTTGAATGCTCTCCTTCCAGTTCCCAGTCAAGTAATACCATTCCGTTCAGCCTCTCAGCCATTAACAGAAGGCTGCAGATTGAAAATCAGTAAAATGCAATTTTGGTAGCTGTTTCAAGATTATATACAATAAATAAATAAATAAATAAATAAATAAATAAATAAATAGCAAACAAATAGGGGACAAATCCCAAGGATGGTGGTTTGGCACACAAGATTATGTGTGTTGAGAAGAGATGTAAAAGTTGGATTATATCTGCCCAGGGATAGTCTACTGCCGTTTTCTCACATCCAGGTTCTCTTGGATGATACAACCATCCAGAATTGACTAACATCTAGTGCCATGTCATGTGGGCTTTGCTTATGGTATGGGCAGTTTCTCAGTGAAGCGAGGCATTAGTCCCAGTAATGGTATTCCTGTTGATTCCTTCATGCCATATAGGAAGGAGTTGGTGAGCTTTAGCTTCTGGAGCCAAACATATCTTCTTAGGAAATAGTTTCAGTTGTTGGCTCTCATCTGGTCATGTTACTTATATCTTGTTATCTCACAAGGATCCTGTAATTAAAGCAGGTGTGTGTCCTCTTAAATCAGAGATGTGGCAACTGTAGACATTGTAATAAATTCTAACAGGAGGCCCTAAATACCCCTAGACTTAGTAATTATAATGAAGCAGATGGGAGTGTTTAGCTAGGAATGAGTGTCAAAATGGGCAGATATATTGGGAAGCCGGGATGGCTCAGAGGGTTAAGCACTCACTTTGCAACCCTGGGGACTGAGGATTGAATCCCGGCCCTGGCCCGTGCGGACCCACATGCTGAACTGGGGAGTGCCCCCAGTTCAGTTCTCACCGGGGTGAGATCCCAGCCCAGTTCCTGCCCTGTGCAGTCCCGCTCCCACCTGCAGAATGAAACTATGTGGAAAAACCAATGATGTGCAACTGTGGAGACTGTTCTGGGCCCTCCCCCTTCTCTCTGTATCTCTCTCTCTGTCTCTCTCTGTCTGTCAAAAACAATTAAAAAAATATTGGACAAATATAGCCCAAAGTGATGAGTTTACAGGATACAACCTATTTGAACCAGGAAAGATTTAAAACAAAACCACAAAGACAAACACTTCCCCCGATTCCTGCTCCCATCTTTCTGTCCTTCCTTTCTTCCTTCCTCTCTTTCTTTTTTTCTCCCTCCTTTTCTCTCTCCCTCCTTCCCTTTTATCTCTGGCTCCTCCTCTTCTTCTTGTGTCACCTCCTCCTTCTTCTTCCTCTCCTTCTTAATCTCTTCGTCTCTTTCTCTTTCCCTCTTTCCCCTCTTCTCCTTTCTTCTTCTCTGTAACTAGACCAAAGCAGAATTAAAATTTACATTTACGATATTCAATGCCACAACAAAGAAAGATTTTCTTCTTATTTTTATAACTAATTTGCTAATAATAAAGTGGCCCAAAATTGTTTTAGTGACAGTTTTTGACCTACTTTTTATTTGTTAATTGGGTAAAGACCATAACTCTTGGAGACTGTGGAAACATAAAAGTAATTGAGAAGGAAGAAAAACTCATTGAGGTGAATGAGCAGAAGGTAAGAAAGAGTATGTGATGAGAAGGACCTGGAAAGGAGGACTGAATGGAGGTACTGGCCTGAGGCAAATGACGGAGAGGATAACAAAGACCTCCCTCTGAATAGATTTGGGTTTTGCAAAGGTGATTCTGCATAAATAATAGGTGGAATTATTTGCTATGATCAATGCATATATATATATATATGTGTGTGTATATATATATATATATATATGTGTGTGTGTGTGTGTATATATATATATACACACACACACATATATATGTATATAATGCATATATATGTATATATGTATATATATATATATATGCATTTTATTAAGATTAATTTTTAGAATAGTTTTAGGTTTATAGCAAAACTGAGAGGAAGGTACAGAGATTTTTCCCATACAACCCTTGCCCTCACACCTGCTCATCGTCCCACATTATGAAGACACCTCTGCTCCAGAGTGGTATATTTGTTACAATTGATGAATTTACAGTGACATATTATAATTACCCAAAGTCTATAGTTTATATTAGAGTTCACTCTAGATGTTATACATTTTGTGGGTTTGGGCAAATATATAATGACACATGTGTCATTACAATATCATACAGAATATTTTCACTGCCCTAAAAACTCTGTGCTCTGCCTATTTGTCACCCACCACCTACCTCCCCCAACCCCTGGCAACCACTGATCTTTTTACTATCTCCATATTTTTGCCTTTTCTAGAAAGTCATGTACTTGGAATCATATAGTATAGTATATAGCCTTTTCAGATTGGCTTGTCTCTCCTAGTAATAGGCATGTAAGCTTCCTCCATGTCTTTTCATGGCTTGATAGCTTATACTTACTTTCTAAGGGGACCATAAAATGATCTTAATTTTTTCTAGAATAAGACATATGAAGTAGTTGATATTAGTGCCCTATCCACATTTTCTTGACCCTCTCCAACCTCATGAGCAATCCCTGTGCATGCTGATGGCTTCCCACCTCCAGCTTCTCCCAGCTTCTCTACTTCAGGGCTTTCTCTTAAGCTTTAGCTGGTTTAGCCCCGATTAGATATAGCCTTGAAAAGTGAAGACTCAGAGCTCTCAGGGTTGAGGAAACTGTCAACTGTGGACTGTCCCAGACTTCTCATTCTCTAGTGGTATGTTTCTGAGGTTCACGTCTTCTCAGTTCCTGGGGGGCGGATTCCAGCACTGAGCCTCAGGTGGCTGCAGCGATAGGCAGCTCAGAACTAACCCTTGCTTGCTTTCCCTCCCTTCTCGACCCACTCTCCCTACTCCGTCAATCCATCTTCTTGGACTCATTTCCCAGGAAACTCAGTTCACCACACCCTTGTCTTGGCCTTTTTCTCTTGTAGGAGTCCAAATGAAGATACATTATTTTCACCATAAAATGTTTTTCAAAGTCAACTCCTGTGTTCATTTTGTTTATTTATTTTCCACTGTTTTTGGAATAATCTGGATTGAAATATGTTTACAAAAACACATAGCTTCTAAAAGGATGGGAAATGGAATGATGGGACAATCTTTTCCCCATTTAAAATTGTTTTTAGTGGTCAGGCTGGATGCTTACTAGTGCTTTCAGAGTTATCAGAAGTGCTGATTGGTTGGTACACAACACAGGTTATTATAGTAATACAGGGGGGAAATGCTAAAAATAATGTATTATTTTTATTACCTTTTCCTCAGTCCTCCAACTATTGAGAAACGTTTAACCTTTAAGTTATTAGGATTTTTTTTTTTTTTTTACCCTTAGAGATGACAATGCCTGATGATATCTATGTCCTTAGGGCAAGGGTAAATCTTGATGTGCAGCCTGAATCAAACAGATAAATATAATTATTATTTCTGTATATTTGATGATGAAAGGGTTTCAGGCTGCACAGCCTGATCTTTCTGTCACCAACTGCATACTGCCAAAATTTTGATTAAAGGCTCACTGAAGTACTTTATCAGTATTTGTTTGGTTTCAGGAAGTAAAATATGTGAGCTCAATATGAATGACAGACTACATCCAACGAGAGCATTTGTTTCATCAGCCTAAGAAAGTCAGAATCCTTGCTGCTGGTAATGTATGAGGAAGATATTTTTCTTTCCCAGATTTGCATAGAGCTCAATAGTTCCCTGATTCCAGACACATTATGTTCTGTGGTAGCTTTCCTTGCCTCCATCTTCCTCTTGCAAATGTGAATGTACCAGAATACAGACATCATTTAAAAAATAATTGAAACCCTTCAAATTCCCCTGTCTGGAAAATGTTTATACAATTCGTACCAGAGGAGCCCAGAATGCTGCTGAAGACAGCCAGAATATTTTGCTGACTTCTTGAAGGGATCATTTCTAGGCAGAGGCAGAAAAAAATACTGATCTTGATAGAAGGGGAAGGAAAGAGTGGAAAAGCAGGTTCTGATTGTTAAGCTTTCATAAAATAGTAAGCAAATATTTTAAGACATTTATTTCAAAATACTAAATGGATGAGTAAAAAGAGATGGCTCTGAAATGCTCTTTAGCCTCTGAGTCAAAGCAAACTAAAGTTAGGGGCACTAAAGTGATGTTTTCTCTGTATGTCTGAGAGGAAGAGAAGGAATGAGAGAGAGAGAGAGAGAGAAAGAAGGAGGATAGGAGACAGGAATAGAGATGAAGAGAGAACACACACCCATACAACATGGTGATGGTTAGGGGTGTAAAAAAGAAAAAAGAAAAAAAAACAAACAAAAAACTCAAACAAAATCATCATCTGAGCATTTCCAGAAATCTCCTGGCGATTGTACAAGCGTGATTTTATTTTTATGTTATTGTTTCATGCACACTCTTCTAACCTGAAATAAAAAGCATTAATTGATAGAAATAAACTTTTGATAAATCTCAGCTATTTACATTTGTGTATGAAATTTGAGGTACTTATCCTAATTGAGCCTTTTAACGTTAAGAATTTGAAGTCTTTTTTATTTTATATTATCCTCATGAACTTGAGCCTCTATCATCCTGTATGCCCACACCACTTGCACAGGTGATTACAAAAGCAAAACAAAAACAACATTGAAGAGAGATGCCTTCATTTCTTTCCATGGATCAAAACTGAAAGAGGCAAAGATATTCACCATCTATGGTAACTTTGGTGGTTTTCCAAGCTACCTGCAATACAGCTAGCTCTTTGTTCAGGCCTTTTAAACCAACCAATGTCACCCCATTAAATTTAACAATAAAATATAATAATATTAAAAAAAAATCTTCATTTACTAAGAAAAAAAATAAATAAATAAACTAACACTAACAGACAACAACATGCAGAACATTTAGAGTGAAGGCTGACAGTGTCTTTTTGGCTGATAGGACTTGAGTTAAAAAATTAAAACAAAACAATCTGCGTAATGTGAGTTTGAAAGAAAATATCTGTCTCTCCCTTTTAGATTTTTGGGCTTCTCTACCTTTGTAATATAATCTCTATATTTTGAAATGATGGCATAGTG
Organism: Craseonycteris thonglongyai; assembly: GCA_004027555.1. Classification (NCBI taxonomy): domain Eukaryota; kingdom Metazoa; phylum Chordata; class Mammalia; order Chiroptera; family Craseonycteridae; genus Craseonycteris; species Craseonycteris thonglongyai. The sequence continues at coordinate 36,374 of PVKE010007714.1, forward strand.
GGTTTTGTTGTTGTTGTTTTGTTTTGTTTTGTTTTTCTTTTCTTTTCTCTTTCTCCTTAAACACTAAAGTCTCTTCTATGTGTTGGAAAAGTACACAGTGCAGTATATGACATGCACTGGAGTAATTCTGAAAAGGTGCATTATTTGGTAAAATAGTCTGTAATGATTTGAGCGCAGTGTGTACATCTGGATTTGGACATTTGAAAGTCAATTTTTGATCTGATGGACCATAATAACTTCTTCCACAGCAAATCTTTCTCAGATGCTGAATTATTGGGCCCCACTGCAGTTATGTTTTATTGGGTGAATAATAGTCTATACCAAGGCAAAAGTTATGAATGGTCCAATATATATGTTAGCTGCCTACAAATCTTAGCGTGGTTTCATGAATACAATTACCAGATTATAGAGGCCAAAGGGAGGGTCAGGGATTTCCTCTGGATAATTTAAGTGCCACCATACTTCTCAAGGCCTATTGTTTTTCATTATTCGTTAGAATATGACAATGGTTCAGAGATGCCAGTGTTGGGAACTTGCTTAGCCAATGAGAAAGCTATATCTCAGTGTGTTAAGTGACTCATCTGGGCCTTGAAACTCTTTGGATGGAGAACTTGGCCTGAAAGGAAGATCTCCCTCTGTTTTCTGGGCAACTGGTTTCTTTTCCACAGACTCATTATGGCAGGTGTAGAGCAAGGAGGTATAGGTTTAGCATTTAGCTTGAAGAAAAAGGGAACTAAACTGAATGTTTAAATAACAGTAATGTTAAGTTTGGTCATGGTTTGAGACCAGAAGAAGGACAAACCATTATCAGAAATTATTGGGAAGGGAGTGGTTAAGAAAGGATTAGTAATTTCATTTAACCGCAGAAGTTCTGGGTTTGGAAATACAGATAGAAATACTCTGCCTTCCAGCCACAGGCATAGAACTAGGTGCCAGTTCAGTAATGTCACTAGAAATCTTTTCCAGCAAATGAACACAATTGTGTATTTCTTGAAATAAGTTTCTTAAAAACAAAACAAATAAATGTTCAGAACTGAGTATGTTCTAGAGACTTATAGTCGGGATTTTCAACATGTGCTAGAATGTGCCCTTATTAGAATTAATAAATTAAGAATTTCCAAATTCTCCCTTATTAAAACATAAAAATTTCATCCTGCTTCCCTTTTATTTTGCCTATTTGTTCTTGTTGATGAGATTACGTGTGTAATACAGATTTAAAAAATATATAATAATAAATCAAATATTTATTGATATACTAGTACGTATAAGCCACTCAGCTTAGCATTCACAGGTAGGTATATAATATAAGTAAGATATTACCCCTGATGCATTAGTTTTTTATTGCTATCTTATCAATCACCACCAATTTATTAGCTTAATTCAATACTCATTTATTAGCTTCTGTGGGTCAGAAGTTCAGTTAGGTATGGCTGAGGTCAACTCGGGGTTTCAGTAGGGTAAAATCAAGGTGTCAGCTGGGTTCTGTTTTTGTCTGGAGGCTCTGGAAATGGGTCTACTTCCAAATTAATTCTTTCTTGGCAGAATTGAGTTATTTGTGACTGCAGAACTGAGGTCACTATTTTTTCTTGGCTTTCTTGTTGGAAGCTGCCCACAACTTCTAGAAGCTGCCTGCATTCCTTGCCAGGTGTCCCACTCTGTTTTCAAACCAGCAATGAGAACATCTCAGGCCTCAAATCCCCTTGTATTTTGATTCTTCAATTCCTCTTTCTGGTGGAGAAAACTTTTCTGCTTAAAAAAAAATTATTATTGTTGACAGAGACAGAGACAGAGAGAGATAGAAAGAAGGGGGAGGGCCCAGAGAAGTCTCCATAATTGTACATTATCAGTTCTCAACATGGTTTCATTCCACACAGGTGGGCGGGGGCTGCACAGTGTGGAAACTGGGCCGGGGGCCTCCCGCATGGAAGGCACAACCCCTTGAGCCAGGGACTGAACCAGGCGGGGTGGGAGCAAGGATTGAATTGGCTGGCCTCCTGCATGGGAAGCACACCCCAATTCAGCATATGGGTTTACATGGCCAGAGCCGGGACTCAATCCTCAGTCCCTGAGGCTGCAAAGCAAGTGTTCAACACACTGAGCCAGCCCAGCTTCCCCAACTTTCTGCTTTTAAAGAGCTTTTATGATTTGGTCAGGCCCACCCAGATAATCTTTCTATCTTAATGTGAACTGACTTGGGACCTTAATTCTATTTGCAAAATCTTTTCACAGCAATATATAGATTAATGCTTCATTGAATAACTCAAAGAGGCATGTACACTAGGGCCCAGGAATCTTGGGGGTCCATTTTATAATTTTTCCTACCACACCTGCCAGGAGGGTGATTGAAGTCTCTTAAGATGGATAAAATAAGGATATAAATAGATAGAATATAGAAAAAATTATAAGAGCCACAGGAGAGGAATAAACCAGATGTTATAAGAGTTTAAAAGAAGAAAGAACCACCACCACTTAGGAAAATCTAAAGAAGTTTTATGAAAATCTTGAAGGGTAGGCAATATATATATTTTTAAATGATGATTAAGAAAGGATGCTCCAGGCAGAAATAAAGGAACAAACAATGATATAGAGATGAGAAAGTAAAGTACGTTAGGGAGGTGGGCAGCAGTACTATATCAACAGAGCATGAAATATATTTGGAGTAAATACAGAGGTAACTTATTTAGGAAGGGCTTTGAATGCCAGACAAATTAATTTGTCTCTAAATTGGTAGGCATGGGTTATCTCTAAAAGTTATTGAATATGGGAGAGATGTGAAGGGATCTATATTCTAGAATGATTGATAGTGGCAGGGGAGAAGTTGGAATTGGTGTAGGTGGATGCCCAGGAAGGATCTCTAGTAATAGCCTAGAAGATAACAAACGCATCAGTTCTAAATGTGAGGAGGGAAGAGAATGGGAGAATGTGGTGATAGAGTCTTTAAACTTAAAAACAGACTGGACATATGGAGGAGAAATAATGGGAAGTTAACTCCATGTTGAACCAGCCTTCATAAGCAGAGACAGGGACCTCAGAATGATTTGTTTGGAAAGAGAATGTGTTGTGATAGGTTGTTATGGCACAGTTTACATGGGATCATCATTGAAAGTATATTGGACTTCAGCAAAAGAATGCAGTCCTCCGAAAGGAGGGCGCCAAGGACATATTGACCAAGGGGCTAGTGGAAGGGAACTAACTGGGCTCTAAGTTGGTTTTGCATAGGCCAAATGTGGAATGAAAATGAATCCAGTTGTGGTAGTGGGGATGTGTGGGGTTTCAAACAATCGTTTGAAGGATTCAGTGACCATAGACATATGACACAGTGTCTAGTCCCCAAGTAGAAGGGCTTAGTGAAAAACTAGTTAGGATACAAGTCACTTCTTGGAAAACTGACACACTATTCAGAAATTAATCATACATGCTGTCCACCCATGTAGTGACTTGATTTAGGGGAGGCATAAATCTGGCAACCTCCAGTTTCCAAGGACTCACAGTAGACCCATTGGAAATTGAACTAAGGTCAATTCCATGGACTAGATTGTATGGATGTCATAGGATGTTACTATTAATATTATATCATATTTACAATCAAAAGGGATAGACAAGGCTAAGACTTTTATTTAATACACTGGCTTTCAGAGGACCACCAGTCAAAACTTCCTGATAGGTAAGTGGGGGTATGGGTCTGTCCTTTAAAAAAGTAATAATGATTCTATATTTTATAGAATTTTGAGAAAAGACAGGAATAAAATTTTAAATATATGAAGAAGGTACTAAGGAAATTGCTATAAACTGTTTATTACATCTTTAGTGAAACAAACAGAGATGTGTTCATGAAAAGGCAGGCTTGCCGGATTGTTTGCTTATTTTAAAGAATGCAGTGGCCCTGTCCTCATTTGTAGATGGAAGAAAAGGATCCAGTACAGCTACTGATGAGGAGGATTGGGGAGGCTTCAGATGCTGTGAGGCCCGGAGGGAGAAAGATAAAGCAGTGATGTAGGGACAAGTGATGAAGTTAGAGGGATCTTCCTCTCTTGTGGGAGGAAAGCCTTAGGTTTGTCATTTAAAAAAAGGTAGAATACATCATCCTCAATCAGTGATGTTGTCCATCTAAAAATAATACCTTCTTCATAAACCGATTTTGGAAAATACATGGTATTATTTTGTTATTCAGTCATATTTCTACTTCATATTAAGACTTAGGTTTTCAAACTTTCTGTTTTCCACTGATCAGACCTTGTCTTCAGGAGTTTAGACATTGAAGGTAAGAATGTCCTTAGAATTCCTACTTACACCTTCTTGACTACCCCACATAACAGAGTAAGACAGAGGGTGCTGACACCAAGCCAGGTAGTTTGGAATCCCAAATAGTCCGTGTTAGCAATATTAAGCCAAGGGAAGAAAGAAGGTGCCAGCTGGAAGTGAAGCAGAGGGTCAGCTGCCCAAAGAGACACAAAACTGGGGAATGGAATGATTATAATGCAGGCGGAGGGACTGAATCTGGGGTGAAGCACTAAAGCAAAGCCAGAGAAACACTGAAATAAGGCATGGCTGAAATTTTGTATTAGCTTATGGCAATCATGCAAATGCAGAACATTATTCATGATTTTTTTTTTTTTTGCTATAGTGACATCTAAGATGTTTTTTACCAAGTTATAGAAAGTCTTGAACTTGCCGACTTTTTGAATATTCTCCAGGGCCTTTTGTGCCCTAATCTCTCCCCTCCCCTTTCTATGGTATCTTTGCCTGTTCAACAAAAAAGATCACTTTACCTCAACTTTTTTCACACAGCTTCCATTTTTGCTTGAAATTGCCTCCTGGTACTACCTTCCAAAACACTCCATTTAGGCCACAAGTTTCTGAAATCCCACCTCTTCCAAGCAAATGTGTTGGCAAAATTATGGAACTTCCTCCAAGCGAAACAAAAGGGACCTTGGCATCCCTTCTACCCTGCGTCCTTCAACAGGCGCTACCCCTTTGGTTGTACATGATGTTAAAAGAGTCTTTCTGAATGTAACCTAAAAAAAAAAAAGTTTCAATTTTACTCTACCATCATCAAAAGGTCATTTTCAACTTTCAGTGCTTCGAGCATATTTAAATATCTTAATTTCAGATGAATGCAATACAATGTAGTATTTTATTCATTTTATTTAAGATATATTTCTTGATGCTCACTGTCTTTCCAAGGTGGTGCTGATGGTGATGGTGAGGGTGTTATTATTGTTGTTGTTGGTGGTGGTGTTGGTGGTGTTGGTGGTGATGATGGTGTTGTTGATAGTGGTTCTGGTGCTGGTGGTGGTGGTGCTGGTGTGTGTGGAGACACAGATAGAGGAGATAATGTGTACAAAAGCAAAGGCGTGCTGGAGGGATTGCATTGGGTGTGCTGTGGCTGGAGCACAAGCTGTATGGATGCATGAGGCTATGGGGTGTGGAAAATTTATTCAGCAATGTCTTTCAAAATGAGCGAAGACGTTGTTTGAGGTATTTGAAGTGTATTCTGAAGACAGTGGGGAAACCACAGGTCTCAGTAGTAAAAAATGATTCTGAACTCTCTCTGTGAAGATAGGGTCTTAGTTTTTTCCAGTAATATCCTACAGGCTCTAAAAGTTTGGAGCTAATCAGTAAAATTTATTGCTGAAAAAAATTGTTTAATCCACATGAAGTGAATGTAATGCAGGCGCAATACGGTAGTAGAAAGAGGCTGGACTCTGAAAACACTGATGAGCCATTGCATGCATTCAGATAAGAGATGGTAAGATCATACACTTATGGGTGACTTATTTTTTTGTTTATTCAGATTTCTGATTGTTTGCAGATATCTTTAAATGAACATGAATTACACTTTTAAAAATATTTATTTTATTGTTTTGAGAGAAGGTGAGAGAGAGAGAGCACACATGCAAGAGAAAGAGAGAGAGAGAGAGGGAGAAGTGGGGGAGGGCCCAGAGCAGTCTCCATAGTTGTGGACATAGTTTCATTCCACACAGGTGATGCAGGAACCTAACGAGGGGCCTCCTGCATGGGAGGTGGGAACCTTCTCCACCATCCTGGCAGCTACCAGTTGTACCACAGTTCAGCATATGGGTTTGCATGGGCTGGGATCAGGGCTGGACCTTGCAGTTGCAAGGCAAGCACTCAATCTGTTCAGCTATCCTGGCATTTCCATAAATTACATTTATCATTAAAAAACAAAACCCAAAACCTCATAGACCTTATTATGAAATAAAATAGAAATGACTAATAGGACTTTAGAGTACTAGTAAAGAGAAGAGGACAGAACTGAGATTCATTGTAAAAATACTGGACTTGCATGAAGATAGGACCTCCTGCCACGGCATGTGCCTTAGATTTATTGAGTTGGATTTTGATAGCTGAGTTCTCTCGAGGTTGTAAAATAAGCCCAGGTCTCTGTGAGTGTTGTGAACAGGGGTGGTCTCTATAACAGCCATTAGGGAAATTGAGATCTTCATGTAGGGAAATGAAGTTCCTAGGAAGGACCTCAACCAGGCTAGAAGAAGACTCATCTCTCTCTGATCTCATTCTTTCAGGTCAGCCCTTTACAGGAGGCAGTGGTGCTGGAGCTTTTGGTACACAACTCAGGGCTAGGGAAAGACCACCTACTTCTGCCAGCAATTTCAGTGCTAAGCAAGGACCACCGATCCTAAGGGGGCTACATACTAAAATGACTAAACTGTATTTCATGAATTAGACTATCTACTTGCTTCTCATTTTCAGTATTTACTCATTTCCTATCTATGATCTTTGCTTCGTGGAATCTGAGCTGGGCTTTGGGGAACCGAAGAAAAAATTTGTGCTTCCACATTGAGCTAAAACGTACAATGGGGCCCTTCTGCCCAGTGTTGGTAATAGTAATTAGCATGAGTGCCCAAGGGAAAGGTGAATCTCAGCGTGTAGATGGGAGTCTGAGTTCCAGACATTCTCCCTAGAGGTGATTCTCTCTGGTACTCTGAAGGATTTTGGTCTCATCTTTTTAAAGGCCTCTGGTTATGTATAACTTGGTACCTGTTTAAGTATGAGGGTAAAACCAGGGAAGAGAGAAGATTTGAGTATGATGTGCTTTTCTGTTTGCCAAGTTAGACGAAAGTGCCATGGACTGAGATAAGGGATTCCTGAAGGATGTGTTTTATGGGGAATGGTTGTGCTTGACTTTAGACAGGTGAGGATAAAGAATTTTTGGTCTATCTGGGTACAGTTATCCTGGAGGCAGCTAGATTTTTTTTAAGAGTTATTTTTATTGTTTTTGACAGAGAGAGAGGAGAGGGCCCAGAGCAGTCTCCATAGTTGTAAGTCATTAGTTTTCTAATATAGTTTCACTCCACAGGTGGGTGCGGGACTGCGCAGGGCAGGAACCAGACCAGGGTTTCCTGTGCGGGAGGCATGCCCTGGCGAGCTGGGGACCTTCTACATGGGAAGTATGCCTGGGGCAGGAGCCAAACGGGGGCCTCCCACATGGGAAGCTTGTTTCTGTAAGAACTGAACGAGGGTACATGCCAGTTTAGCACCTGGGTCTGCACGGGCTGGGGCCAGGGCCAGGATATGATGGTCGGACCCTGGGGCTGCAGGAGAAGCACACAACCTGCTGAGTAATCCCTGCATCCCCTAGATTTGGTTTTAATGTGAAGAAACGCATAGGGTCAGGAGCTAGAACTCAAGAAGTCATAAGGGGTAATAATACCAGTTACATTATCTCATAACATTGTCATAAGAACATCAGTCCCTAGAAGGCTATGAATTGATTCTGGAAGTACAGTGGGGTAATACATTCAAAAGTACCATAATATGTGTTGCTGTTACTGAAAGGAATAACCAGTAGCTCTGTGTATTCTGCTGTCACCTTCACATTCTGGAGGTGTGTTATTATTACTCATTCTGTTCTTAGAAGTACTTTTAATTATGTTATTGTCAGACTTTTTTTTAAAAAATATATTTTTATTTATTTACTTTTAACAGAGAGAGATACAGAGACAGAGACTGAGAGAGAACTGAACTAGGGGAGCTCCCAGTTCAGCATATGGTTCCGCACGGGCCGGGGCCGGGATTCAATCCCTGGTCCCTGGCGCTGCAAAGTGAGCGCTTAACCCACTGAGCCATCCCGGCTTCCCCGTATTGTCAGACTTAAAGCAAAGATTTATTTGGAGAACTCATGTCGTTTAGTCAGGAATTTTTAGTTTTTCCTGGGAGAGCTGCATTTAAAATGTAACAATTAAAACTTAAATATAGCATGATCTCAATCTGACTAATGTCTGGTTCAATCTTTTTAAAAATTATTGTTCCTTAAAGTCTAGTAAGTTTTGGTTTCTTTCAGACAGAACTGAGAAAGCTACTCTCACATTTGAAATTGGAGGAAGAAAATTATTTTCTTCTAAACACCACAAAATCCCTGAATATTACTAATACTATAAAGCTTTTTTCCCACTCAATTTATCTGGAGAAATCCTAATTTGCATATGTTTGCATCTATTAGCATGTGCAATTCAAGTGACTCCAAACTCCAAGTACATAAGCTGAAACAAATTAACTCTTTCTTTTATCCTTGTGTGATTCTTGTCTAACACTATGTGGTAGGTTTAGACTTTCTAAGCACCTTTTAAATTGGAAAAACTTTTAGGAAGTGTGGAGGCGGCTTTCAGGGTACCACGTTGGCTTCAGGGGTAAGAACGGGAAGCCACAAAGGCCTGGGAGAGTGTCAGTATGGACAAATATGTACCCAAGTGTGGTCTTACAGAACACCCATAAATGAACAAGGGAGATCCCAGAGGAAGATTTTGAGAAAATTCCATCTGTAATTAGGGACTTAGAGCTAATAGAGGCCAAGCTTATCCTTTGTCCCCTGCACCTCGCTGCACTGTTTTCATGTTATACCCCTGCCTTCCTTTCCATGAGCCTCAGATATGTTTTAATTTTATGCAAATCTATACCCTAAAAGGATGACATATCTTTATATTATTACATGTTCACTAGACACATTTTGGAAAAGAAAAAATTCTCTGCAATGTTCTTTCCTTATGTCATTATTTATTAATCTATTTTAAGCAGCATATCCATCCAACCTTAAGAAAATAAAATATGATACTAGAAGAGATTTTAGGGTTTTGGAAAACCAGTAGAGAGAGAGAGAGAGAGAGAGAGAGAGAGAGAGAGAGAGAGAGAGAGAGAGAGAGAGAGAGAGAGAGAGAGAGAGAGTGTGTGTGTGTGTGTGTATTTCATGGGAGTAGGTCCTCCTTGGAGCCATACAATTAAACATTAAAGGTAGCTTGCTTCTTTGGCTTTTTGGTCCAAACTTAAAGACTGCTTCACCTAGTGCAGTAACCACTTACCACATGTGGCCATTGGGCACCTGAAATGTGGCTGAATTAAGGTATGCTGTCCATGTGAAATGCACACCAATTTTCAAGACTTCTTAGGAGAAAAAGAGTATAATTTTTCATTAAAAATTAAAATAATTGATAAGATGTTAAAATAATAGTATATTGAAGTAAAATATATTATTGAAATCAATTTTCTGTTTCTGCTTACTATTTTTTAAATGTGGCTATGGGGAAATTTAAAAATTTAAAATTATGCATGTGAGCCATACTCATGGCTCACACATTTCCATTGGGCAGTACGGCTCACAGGGTACTTGCTCCTCCTCATCCGAAAGAGAAGCCCACAGCATAAGCTAAGAGTGTTCTCACTGTGTGCGGGTGTAATTGCTACCTACTGATGCTCCAGGTGATTATTTGTAAACTGAATATCAAATGTCTTGAAATCATTCTAATGTGGGTCTTATTTGCCTTACCTTTCTCTCCTGCCCCTTTCTACTACCATTCAGTGCAGGGAGAAGCGAAAGCCGGTGTCCTGATCTTCAGGCCTATGTAAATGGATTTTAGTTGAAACCCTATTTTTTCCTGATGACTGGTGAAAACTAATTAGGTTTTTTCATTTATTCACTTGGAATTTTGTCTCACTGAAACCTTGCTACTCTATTTAACCTACTTCTAGTTGGCAAATATCTACTGCCATGTTAGGTTATGCTATTTTGCTTAAATTAACTCTTAAATAATATAGCATAGTAGATTCAAGAGATTGGGTGGGGGAAAAAAGTTTTTACTTTTTTTTTTTTTTTTATAAATATAAGATTGATTTTATTATGGTACCAGGGAAATAAGTTAGATTGCTCTGGCAGTCTCAATAAATCACATATGAAGTTGTCTTTTTTTCTTTTCTAAATTAAATTTTTATTTAAATAAAAGTGTTATGTTTGTATTTGAGCTGACAGCTAAATCTGATAATTAGAGTGCATGAAGTTGGCTTTGATTGGCATTGTAATTGGATTGTCATTGGGCTGAGAACCTATTATCTTTGGATCATGCCCCATGAAATCTGTTGAAGAAACTTTGCTGCCAGTCATTAGAGCCACCATCTTGGCTTACAAATTAGGTTTGAAAGGCTTTTTACCACTGGGAATGTAATTTAAACCACTGCAATTGCACTCCCATTAATTAAAATTATATTAAAATTATGGTTCATTTTCTAAATATTTTTTTCATATTTTATTAGACATACTTATTACTAAATGCTTAACAAATTACATAGCAGTGCTTAGTAAAATTATGTTTCAGAGATAATCCATCTCTTCAGCATATGCTACTCAGCATCAGTAGAATTAGTCAGTGTTAATCATTAAAAGATATACTCTTTATGTTTTTCATTACAAGTTTTAGAAAGAGGCATTTCCATTTTTCCAACATAAAATGTAGGATTAGCAATGTCTACTGTAAGCTAAGATCAATGCTGCCAATAATGAAACATGGAGCTTTGCTATAAGGAGATGTCATCTGTTATGGTAACAGTCCTAACTGCCTTCATTTTTTTCTTTTCTAAAACAATAGAAGCCTGTAAAAGGGAGAGACTTTTTTTTTTTCTGATAGAGATTAAGGGGGCTGTTGGGGGGTGGGGGTGGGGGGAGGACACACATTCCAAAATCTGTGCTGCTCATTATTTCTATTATTGTCTGCTAAAAGCAGATCAGAGCTGATTAAGACAGAAAAGGAGCTTGTGAGGGCTGAGAATAAGAATGAGGTAGGAGTCAAGGGGCTGAGGCTGGTCTCTTCCAGATGGTGGAGAAAGGGATGAGTAAGGCAACTTTTCTTTCCACTGGCCCTTCTCTCTGGCCACATAACCCTAGACATTCATGGGCAGATGCCACCATCAAGTATGTGGATATGAAGAACTCAGTCATACTTTCTGCGATACAGAACAAAGCTGAGATTCTCATGTTTGCTTCTCTTCTGGTTTTTCTTTGCTTTTCATTTTTGTGATTGTTCAGGAATATCTCTCCATCCTTCAATTTCTTGCCTCCAGTGAAGGTTGGAGTAATAGGTCAACAACTTAGATAAAACATGTCAGTGGGATTTACAAGTATAAAACTAAGTTTTCAAATTTGTCTTCATTTTATTTAGATTGTGCTAAATATCTGTAGCTTCCTCTGCTCTCCTGAGGATTCCCTCTCAGCTACATTTTTACATGGTACCTATTTCCATTGTTGTTTCTGTCTCTGTCTCCAGTGTTTTGCTCATTATCTGACACATAATAGATACTCAATAAATATTGAATTGAATTAAAAATCGAGTATCTAAAGATTGTAGGGTTAGCTAGAGCCAATTGCAGGTGTGTTAAAGTATTTCACCTGTGGTTGATAAGGTATAGTTGATAAAGTACTTTCATAACTTATTTTCTCTACCATATGGTGTTTTAGGGTCAATACTGTTATCTGCTTTCCCAACCTCTTTTTCTTTTTTTTTCTTAGAGATCCTTTTGTTTTTGTCTTTTTTTTTTTAGATTTTATTTTTATTTTATTGTTTGAGAGAAGGTATGAGAGAGAGAGAGAGAGAGAAGAGGGGAGGGCCCAGAGCAGTCTCCATAGTTGTACATTATTAGTTGAGAGATGGTTTCATTCCATACAAGTGGATGTGGGCTGCACGAGGTGGGAACTGAGCCAGGGGTCTCCCACATGGCAGGTAAGAACCTTCACCATTGAGCCATCCTGGTGGTTACCAGATGTGTGGTAGTTCAGCATATGGGTTTCCATGGGCTGGGGCCAGGAATTGAACCCCAGACCTTGTGATTGCGAGGCACGTGTTCAACTGCTGAGCTATCCTGGCATGCCCCAACCTTCTTATCTTAATTGATGAAGACACCAAGGTTCAGAGAACTGAGAGTTCAAGGTGACATGGTTACTGAACATGCAGTAAGCTGGAACTAAACTTCAGAACTTCTGTCTCCAAGCTTAGGGCTCTTTTCACTCTCCTATTCTGCCTTCTGTGAAAAAAGGACTACATCCGAAGTGAGGGAGAATGTGGGGAGGTAGGCTCTTGCTTTCATTCTTACTGGTGGGAGAGGAAGTTGGAAGACAATTAGCACTATGGGTAAAAATCCTAAAGAATATTAGGGCCTATGAGCCTTTGATTTCCTTTCTAGGAATATGTTTCAATGAAGCAATCATATGATGAGTTATTTAATTACATCTAACTGTATTGTCTGCTCCAAATGAGCCAGGCACAGTCCTGAGTACTTTACATATATTTTCTTGCTTAAGGCTCAGAACAATCTGACCAGCTATGTTTTTACAGTTACTCTCCCTTGAAACAGATGGTGAAATGAGGCATGGGAGGATTTTGTAAAATATGTCCAAGTGTCCAAGTTATGTGGCTATTTAGGATTTGGACCCACGTCTGAACCTAGAGTGTTCTCTCTACGAGTCTGCTCATTGCTCAGTCACCGCAGTGATGCTGAAGCAAAGAAAGCTTGGAAGCAGTCTAAGAGCTCGACAATCGGGGCTCTGTTAAAAAAATCCTTTACAAACTGTACAAATGATGCCGTAGATGTACGGAATGCATATCAAAAGATGATTACAATGAAATTAAAGTCTATAAAATACTGTCATCCCACTTTATAAGCGTATGTCCATGAAAAAATAGCTAGAGGGGTTATAGTTCATTTTTTTTTCTTGTTCTTCGTCTGTATTTTCTATTTTTTTCTTACTATAAGCATACATAATTGTGATTATTTTTTTTAGCTGAAGTACATCATTGAGGAGTAGTTTAGAACTCTTGAAACACTCAAATAGCATCAATAAAATTTCAAGAGGTTTGTTCGCAAGCAAAGAATGAGTGTCCCTTCTGTAGAACTGTTTCCTTCTCTTGTTACTTCTGGGCAGGGCCCATACACTCCCTCCTCACTGGCCCTGGCATGGGCCTTTGAGCTCCACAGCTTGGGAGGGAGAATGAGGCCTGTGGTGGGGCCAGGCTGATGCAATGGAGCCTGTATCAGAGCCACACCCTTTTTTAAAATTTATTTATTTATTTATTTATTTATTTATATTGTTAAATTTAATGGGGTGACATTGGTTGGCAACAATTAGATAGTTTCCAGATGTACAAGTCCACATCATATCATTCATGCATTGCACCATGTGCCCACCACCCAGAATCAGCTCCCCTTCCATCACCATATATCTGGTGCCCACTCCTCCC
>PVKE010007715.1:0-49792 GCA_004027555.1 Craseonycteris thonglongyai
CAATCCTTTTACTTGCCAAATAAATGTAATAGAACTAGCTGCATGTATTGCAGACCTTGTTCAGGGGAAAGCAGAAGAACTAGAGTTAGAAATTTTGAACCTTAAGAACGATATTTTGCTAAAATCCTTAATATCAGAGGACTTATGGAACATAGTCGACAAAGAAAGGTTCCCATTTTTAAAAAAAGCAGCATATAAAATCAAATCGTTTTTTAGATCAACGTATTTATGCGAATCTTTGTTTTCAAACATGAATCTAATAAAATCACAATATAGATCTCGACTTACCGATGAGCATCTTAATAATTGTTTGCTAACAGGGTTGTCATCATACTCTCCTAATTACAAGGCACTGGCCAATGAAATGCAATGCCAAAGATCACACTGACAGATTGGTTTTTTCTATGTTTTCTTTTATGTTTTTTTAAATGATTTTATTATACATGTAATTTTTATTTACTTTGTATTACGTTTTGTATATATGTTTCTTTGTGTGTATATAATTTGTACAATAAATTTATTATTTTAAAATTATTTTTGTTTATTATTATTATTTTTTTTAATACTGCTCTTTTAAAAAATATTTATTTATTTTTATTTATTTATTGTTTTTTGACAGAGAGAGAGACAGAGAGAGAGAGAGAGAGAGAGAGAGAGAGAGAGATACAGAGACAGAGAGAACTGAACTGGGGGAGCTCCCAGTTCAGTATATGGTTCCGCACGGGTCAGGGCCGGGATTCGATCCCTGGTCCCCGGAGCTGCAAAGTGAGTGCTTAACCCACTGAGCCATCCCAGCTTCCCCTGTTTATTATTTTTTATTCTTGTTCAATAGTAAATATCCTTAGAAATAGCTGGTGCCCGCCGCCCTACCGGTATTTCAGAATGCGCCCTAGGGTATAAAAAGGTTGGGAACCCCTGTTCTAAAGAATAGCTAGAATGAGACTTATAAGATATAAATATGACCATATCACTTCCTTTCTTAAAATGCTTCAATGGCCTTTCATCACATGTAGAATAAAATCCAAAGTCATTAACCAGGACCTGTAAACCTTGCTATAACTCTGATCCATCTACCTCTCCAGCCTCATTGCATCTACTCTCTCCATAGCTTGCTCCACCCCAGTCATACTGATCTCCTGGCTGTTTCTTGAACGTTTAAACATATTCCTAATGCAGGGTTTTCATAGTGTTCTAGTAGGAATGATTACAGTACTTCTCATTCCAGATACCTGCATGATGATTCCCTCACTTCATTCAGTCCTCTCATCAGAGCAGGCTTTTCCTGCTGCTCTTCTTAAAAACACAGGCCCTCGCCTCTTCTGTCACTGCACACCCATCTTCCTCGGCTTTACTGCTTAATTTGATTCAGCTATCTTCAGATATTATCACTACCAGAAAAAAAGAAATGTTATTCATTGATACATTTTTTTTTGTTTTTTGCCTCCTCTCTTTAGGATATAAGTTCTATGAGGCTTGCTAAAGAAATAAGACTCTTACCCACACTTTTTATGGAAGGTTTCTCTTGAAATTATCAATGACCTTATTATGGGCTGGATTCTGTCCCCTCAAAATTCATGTTGAAGCCCTAACCTCTAGTATCTCAGAATGTGAGTACATTTAGTGATAGTGTTTAATGAGGTAATTAAGTTAAAATGGAGTCATTAGGGTAGGTTCTACTGCAGCCCAACTGGTGTCCTTATAGGAAGGAGAAATCAGGACACAAACTTATATAGAGGAAAGACCATGTAAAGACACTTAAGAAAGATGGGCAGCTACACGCCAGAGAGGCCTCAGAAGAAAACAATTTTGTCAACAACTGGATCTTAGATTTCTGGCATCCAAAATTGTGATAAAATTAATTCCAGCTGTTTAAACCATCCAGTCTGTGGTACTTTGTTACGGTACCCCTAGCAAACTAATACAGACTTCTAAAATGCCAAATTCAATACCTTTATTTACTACTCAACTTCTTCAGTCCTCTTTTAACTTTTATAATTTTGAAAGAAATATCTATACCTTAGCAGCCAGGCAAAGAAATAACATTGTTACCACCCTATAAGCTTCTTTCTGATTTCCCTCTGCTCCCTGCCCTGCCATAAAGCAACACTCTACTAAATTTTGTGTTAATCATTCTTTTTGGGAAGCTTTACATGTCATATATGTACCTCTTTAAACATTGCTTTATTATTTTCTGTGTTTAAACTTCATAAAAAGGGACTTACATTGTGTATTATTCTATATGACTTCTTGTTCATGTGCACTATTTGAGAATTTTTATTATGATAATTTATTATTTGGCATAAACATAAACCATACTGACCTATTAGCATTAACATTTAAATAAAAACTTAAAAAATATTTGCTACAAATATGGCATAAAAATATTAAAATCATATTTGATAAATTGATTATAAAATTGTAAAAAAATATTAATATTAAACAGAGAAAAGAACATAACAGAACTTCATAGAAATGGAATTATAAGTATCTGTTAAACAATAATATATTCATCTCAATAGTAATTAAAAGTAAAAATTATGAGATTGTATCTTTGCTTATTTAACAATGACTGTTTTGAATAGCAAAATGCTATATTGATGATAAAATGAGGGCATTGTTGTTTAGATAGTAATTAAGCAATTGTCAAGTATTTGCCAAGTCTTTGAAAGGTTCTGCCCTTTATTCTATTACTTTCACTTCTTTGAATCTTTGGTAAGAAAAAAATGGAAAATTCAGAGAAAAGATTTATATACAATGATGGCATAATAACACTGAAAATGAAAACATAGAGAACTAAATATAGCAGCCACATTCTTATATGTGACTGATGGTGATCGAGTGATACTAATCATTATTTTCTATATCTCAGATAAAGCTCCCTTTTAGATATTTTCATTATATAGTTTCAATATCTACTGGTTTTCTTGTCCTATAATTTTAATGCTATTTCTAATAATATGAATGTCCATATCAAAAAATCAATTTTGAAGTTAAAGATCCAATTATTTTCTTTCTTTCATTTAACATTTTCTGAAATATCCATGTGTAGCTGGGTTCTTCCTGTTAGTTTGGATGGTTATCATGTAAACATATTGATTTTTGGAGATGTGATACATTTGCTTTTGTAATTTCAATCCCATTCCACTTGCTTTCTATTCTCTCCTTTCCATTTCTGGGGTAAAAATGCAAAATGACATTTCCTAGACTCTCTGGTCCCTAAGTGGCACTAGGGGGAGAATTGGAAGGCCATAGAAAAGCAGAAGCCACTGCTGCTTAGGAGGTGGTGGGCAGGACTGTGGGCCTCAATGGTGTCAGAAGTATGGAATGGCCACTACCCTCAGGGATTCCCCGTGGATCTCCCACTTCAATACTGCAGGCAGATGCACCACCAGTGGGGTTTCCTTTCAACCATGATTTTTAGTTTTCTCAAAACTAGAAGACATTTACTCTCATAGCTCTAATGAAAGGGTTTTCTTTTGAGAATTTAATTCAATACGTAATAAAAATATCTAGAGATGTTTCACCTTTCCTAAAAGATGCATCATCTTTCACTGATAGAAGACAGAAAAGAAAGGACTTTGTAGTAATCTATGGGTTGATCTTATGAGCTCAATCACATTGAAAACTAGTTCAGTCATGATAGAATTGATCAGAGATCTGCGATCTATTGAGTAAAAGTGTTAATAAGTCTAAGGGCACTTACAAAATGGTGAATTTCTCCCCAATACAGTGTTTGAAGTGAGGTTCAGAGAACATAAGCCATAAATTTTCTGCGGGGGCTTCTAACCCTCATGAAGGAGCTGAACATCATGATGGAGATATTGTCCTCCAACACGTTTATGAATCATTTTGTTTTTTCCATATTTTTATCACTAACTCTTATGATTTTTACCTGAAAAGTTTAAAAATAAATGTTCATTTTCTTCTCTGAAATGTATACAATGTTTCCATATACATCCTTTAATAATTTATCCTGAAAAAGGTTTTGTAATTTGCTTTGCATATCAGAGAAATAGGAAACTTAAATTATCTTATATGTTGATTCTTTCGGAAAGAGAATCTGCCTGTTCTGACTGGGTCTCAGGCTTGCTCACTTCACCAGCTGCACCAACACGCTTCTCCCTGCTTTTTGTTCTATGTCAATGTATTGTTTATGCTGCAGGAAAAAAAATGATCTTAAATCAGATTTCATCCTTCATCTCCAGAAAGCACATCAATGTTTCCTTGGTGAGCACAGGATGATGTACAAAACTCCTACAAAAGCATTTAAAGGATGGGGTGAGGGACAGTTAGAATGAGAGCAGAATAATACGAGTCTGAGATATATAACCCAGACCAGACCGTTCATAGCTTCTTGGAACCCTTTTCACCTCTCCAACTCATCTCACACCACTACACAGGACTTACTGCACTTGCATCCTTTCAGATTCTTGAACATGACAAGTTCTTTCCTGCTAGTCCTTGTACCTAGGACTCTTATCCCCACCTTTGTGATATGGCCAGTTTCCTTCCTTTAGATTTTAGGCTTAATATCACTGAAGCAGCGAGGCTGGACCCCATCACCCTGTTCAAATCAGTTTTACCGCATTTATTCTCTATACTAGCCACTTATCCTGTTTCTTCTAAGTCTTAAGCCTATGTATAAATAAACACTATTATTTGGTGCTAGTTCTTTATCTTCTTAATATTCATCAGAATGCAAGCTTCTTAAGGGCTTGTGAATTATTGTAACCAATAAACTAGCAGAATGACTGACATATTGTAGGTGTTCAGTACATGTTTGTTGAATGAATCCATTTTATGGAGAGCAAAAGTATTATAAAAATACATAATTTTTTAAGAGTAAGTTTGGTTCATCAGAGAAAAAAACTGCTTGCACATTGTAATACAGAAATATAGCTCTAGAGGCTAAGACTATTTTTCATAAACCAAAATTATTTTGGTAGTAAGTAAATCTTGGGAGATTACCTTTAATTTTCCTTTCTATTCTTATAATGTATTCCACAGAGAAATTTTCCAACCAAATTATTTCTAAGTAAATGAGCACAAAATAATATATTGGGACTGTTGAATGAACTTATTGGCAGCTTAAAAACAAAAACCAAACAAAACCAAACAAAACAAAACCTTGGCTAAGAATCAGGAAAATTCAAATTAGTTTAGAAGCAGAGGTGCTACCTATGGCCTAAAAAAAGCTTCTAAAAAATAAGTAAAACTCTGGGAATTCCTGTAGGCTCAACTCCTAGAGCAAACCTGGGTTATTCATAGAATTTCCAACAGTAATCAGGGATGAGAGTCAAATTTAGAGATGCACAAAATATTAGTTTATTCAAATATTTCTCCTCTGCTTTCATGCTTATTACAAAACTAAGGGTAGGGAAAGCCAGGATGGCTCAGTGGGTTAAGCGCTCGATTTGTAGCCCTGGAAACAGAGGATCAAGTCCAGGCCCTGGACCCTGTGGACCCATATGCTAAACTGGGGTGTGCTTTGCATTTGGGAGGTCCTCAGCCCAGTTCTTGCCCTGAGTGGCCCCTGCTCACCTGTGTGAAATAAAACCATATAAAAAACCTGATGATGTACAACTATGGAGACTGCTCTGGGCCCTTTCCCTTCTCTCTGTCTCTCTCTGTCTCTGCCAAAAACAATAAAACAAATCTATAAAAATAACAAAAACAAAAAAAACCCTAAGGATATTCAGTAGAGCTATAAAGTTGGAAAATAATTTGAGTGGATAGGCATAACTCAAGGTTAATGATAGGAATAGATAGGTTAGAGGTAACTTTAAATGTAAGCTGTTTGTTAGCCTAGCAATATATAGGGTAGACTTATTCACTTAAACTCTCAGATTGATTGTACATAACATGTAGTAGAAGAAAAAAAATGTTTGGTTATTTTAAAATGATTGGAGAGATAGCATTTTCTTAGTGATAATATTTGTGCCATAATCACAAAGATACATTTTTAAAATTATGATGAACTTATAAAAATGGCATTCAACTGTCATATAATATACCATTTCAAATATTCAGGTAAGGATTATAGTTAATTTATTCATGGCAATCTATTTTTCCCAAGTGATAAAGGACATTTACAAATTACAGATATAGGGATCACTGAATTATATGGCATCCTGTCACTAAAGAAGGTAAGATAAAGTAAATCTAAGACCATTATGTATATTATTACCCTCTCCATACACGTGTGCATGTACACACACACACACACACACACACTATTGTACACAATTAGAAGCTCCAAAAACCAATTTTGGTTTTTGAAAAAAAAAATTTTATTTTTTAATTAAAAAAAAAAAATTTTTTTTTTATTGTTTTTGAGAGAGAGAGAGAAAGAGAGAGAGAGAGAGAGATAAGGGAGAACTGAACTGGGGACACTCCCCAGTTCAGCACACAGATCTGCACGGGCCGGGGCCAGGATTCGACCC
Organism: Craseonycteris thonglongyai; assembly: GCA_004027555.1. Taxonomy (NCBI): domain Eukaryota; kingdom Metazoa; phylum Chordata; class Mammalia; order Chiroptera; family Craseonycteridae; genus Craseonycteris; species Craseonycteris thonglongyai. The sequence continues at coordinate 6,444 of PVKE010007715.1, forward strand.
TGGGTCCTCAGCGCTGCAAAGTGAGCGCTTAATCCACTGAGCCATCCCAGCTTCCCCTTGAAAATCTTTACAGAGAAAATATTTGCAAAATTGAGTACGAATTAAATACAAACATCCCAACTATCCTCTTGTTCTTTTTATACTGTATTACTTAAGATAGTGGAGAGAGGAACATATGAGTAAAAGAGTTAAACCTCTAAATGGGGGGTGTTCAACCTTTTGGCTCTCCTGGGCCACACTGGAAGAACTGTCTTGAGTCACACATAAAATACACTAATATTAACAATAGCGGATGAGCTAAAAAATAAAATCACAAAATATTCTACATGTTTTAAGAAAGTTTAAGAATTGTGTTGGGCCACATTCAAAGCTGTCCTGGGCCGCATGCAGCCCGGGCTGTGGACTGGACAAGCTTAGTCTAAAGGTACCACGTAAAAATGCTTTCCTACACCATTCTCTTCCACTACTGGGCAGGAGAAGATGAAGTAAAGAAACCAAAATGTGTTTTTCGTCAGTGTTTAAGTCAGTGGCTTTGGTTAGATACTTTAACTTAATAGTGGAGTTACCAAAAATATTAGGCTTAAATGTTAGATTGCGTCATCTGCGGTAACATCAGGATAAATTACAGATTTATTAGAACACATGAAGTCAACAAAATGAATATATAGCAACTTTAAAATCAAACGGAAAAGATGCCTTATTCTTATAGAACCTACACTAAACTTCACCACTGCCTTCTTTCCAGGGCAGACCATCATCATCTTTAATCATCCTATGATAACAACCCTGTAATTCATCTCCTTACATCTTACTCCCCTCTATATATTTTCCACAATCACCAAAGTGATTTTTCAAGTGCAAATATTTGATTATGTTACTTCTACCTTAAAGGTTTTAAATTACTAAATTGCTTTTAGGAAATTCAGACTCTAAAATGCTCTTAAACGTCATCTTTGATCTGACTGAGATATCTGTAATCTGTTTAAAACTAAAAAGAAAAATAAAAGCTGAAAGATATGTAATCTACACATAAGTAATAAATACATGCTTCTCTGTGGATATTTATTTATGGTCAAGAATAGTTGTTAATTTATATTCTAAACTTTATAGTGAATATGTAATAAGTCGAATTAAAAAACTAAATTTTTAATTTAAAATATCATGTCTACCTTCATATTATTCTCAATTTAGCTCACAATGCTTGCAATGAAACATTTACAGTTACATTTGTCTCGATGTGAACTATAAACATACAATAAGGGACAATTTATTGAGACACCAGATAAAAGTATTCAGAGCAGATATGGAGTAGAGTTACTGATTACTATGTCTAATAAACTTTCTAGAACATCTCTAACATTAAGTCTTAATTTTTGTAAACCTTGTCATTAGCCCAGGGCATAATACAAATCACGTGCCTATTAGAAAGTGTATCGACATTCTAGACATAGATATTATATAATGATATGCTACTGAGTATTCTTCCCAGCTCCATATTTAGGGACATCATGTGAAAAGCTTAAAACTGAATATGATGAAAATATTTACACCAGAGCAAAGGCAAACACTATAAACCAGGGCTTCCTTCCATCTCATGGGAGTCAGTTGCTTAACATTTATCAGCACACCAGTAGTTATAACTATATTGATGCTACCGTCACTGCTATTGCATATCTATCTATGAACTTCTGTTGTGTAAATCCCAGAAACTGGGTTTTGCTTCACATTAGAATTGACTATTAGGTAAGAAAATGAAGAGAGCAACAGTGTGCAATAATGGCTGGCTTCTAGACAGGGAAGATTGGTATTCAAAAGTAATTCACCTCGTTCTTTTGCACTTTACCACTCTCCAAATAACGTCCACATTTACCCCTGGTTTTCTTCTGTAAAACAACCCTGCTAAGTGTGCAACTGTTGAAGGTGTGTGTTATCAACGTTCAGAATTTAGAAAACACTTCAAAAGTAAAACAATGCCATTTTCTCCTTTAAAATTAGTAATGACTAACATTACAGTGGTGCAGTAGGAAATGCACTTGTATACAATGATGATAGGAACATAAATTGATAAATATTTTAAAAGACATTCAGCAATATAAAAGTAAAATACTTTATCTCATTAAATTTAACCTGAAAAAATATTAATTTATAAAAATATATTCAAAATAGTATTATGACAGAAAAAATTGAAATGGGAAGATAAATTTTGTACATTTAACAGAATATTATGTATAATTTTAGAAAAAAATTACAAAATTTTAATGACTTGGAGAGTATTTATTGAAATTTTAAAATTCTATAATGGTACTATTCACCAAATATCTAACATTTCCTAATGTGAATTTAGGAGTTTCTTTATGCAGTTATGGTCAAACTAAAAATTAGGGCATTGCTTTGAGGATACTTCATTAGTTTAATATATAAATATTTATTATTTAGGCATAACTCATTTTTTTTTCTAAGTCAATTGATTTAGCACCTTCTGATATTTAGGAGTCTCATAAAACTCAAATTAACATAAAATTAAATCTTTATAATTAAACTATTTCATTCATACAAGGTGAGAAAAAAAGTATCAACATTTAAACAAATAATATAGTTCTACAAATCCAAAAAAGAAGTCACTGCCTCAAATATTGTTTTGAATTAACCAATTCTGTGAGACACAGAGTTTGCAGAGTAAGAATAGATATGCTGAGATAAAAAGGGATGGAAAAGGAGCTATCATTTACTGTGTTTTTATTTTATTAATACGTTAATAGGTATAGGATTAGGAAAGAGGGTCTAAAGAACAGTAATTGAATTTCCTTTTGATATTCAGGAAGTTCAGATATTATTATCTAATGTTCTAACATTATGCAACATTTTCATGCATTATGGTATTTTAATTATGTTTTGACATTCAGATAATAATCAAGAAGCAAGTGGTTTGTTGCAAAGTTACTTTTGTGACTCTTAAGGGAAGAAATTGGTATCAAGTTTCAGGGCATCCTTTATATTTCCAATCTATTCAGCAAAACACTGATATTGGTGTAAATGTCAGTCATCTTGTACTTTTGGTAATCCATATGGCCTAGAACTTACAAGTACTTAATTAAAATGTATCTTAAATGACCAGCTTACCTGAAATTTTGACTTGAGACACCACTCCATCTCCTCCATCACTGTGTGCACGAACTTCTACAACATACTCTCCATCCCTGGGGATTGGAACTTCTATGGAGTGCTTATGAGTTGAATACAGCTTGCCATCATGCTGGCCATCAGGTCTATAGAGTACCTTAAAAAGTCCCCAAATATGTATACTTAATAAAGTGGTAATAATGAACCAACGTCCTAACACTAAAACACAAATATTCTTACACTTTTATTAATAAAATACATTCTAGATAGGTATGTGTAATACTTGCTAAAAAATAATGTTATTTTTAATTCATAGAAATCAATTTCACCTCTTTTTTAGAGTTATCCAAGATGTACCTTAAATTTTTGAATTTGTTTTGAGATGACCTAAAATAAAGAAAAAAATGTGTTTTGTTTTGTTTTAAATAAATACTATAAAATGAGGGCACTTTCAATATATTGAAGTAGTCAAAAAATTGCCTCACAATTAAAATTTTTTTCATTTTATTCCTAAAATCTAGTATACACGGAAAAGTACGATAGGGTGTGATATAGAGAATATACAGAAATAATTTTTTTTTTCATTTTTGTTCATTGATAGAAGGTGACTCAATACATCAAAGAGTTCGCTGTGAGCTGGACAATACTATCTTAATCATTACCAAACACAAACGATTCTTTCAGGCACAGACTATTTCTCCAGGCACTGATTATTCTAACAACCATATTTATAGCAGCTATTCTGTCTTGCCAACTTATCGTAGCATTTTACTAGGCTTCACTGAAGATCTTTTCTCATTTCAGAATTCAACATGGCACTGTGTAGTTCTATGCCTAGAATAAGACAGCTGAATAGGTCTTTTCAAAACAGCAAGACATTCACACATCAATTGCTCTTTTTAAGAGTGAGGCTTGTGCAAGGAACAATCTAGTAATCTATTATCTACCTTATATCCTGTCACTGTAGATTCATTTGCTAGTGCGACCACATGATCCCAGGTAATTATGTAGCGTGAACCCGACCTTATCGAACTGAGGATCCGGGGTGGCTGGCTTGGAGCTGTGAAAAGCAATAACATGCATTAATAATTGATGACTACCATGCCTAACTGTAGTTCTGCAAACTGCTTCGTATTGGGAATTATAATGCTGGTGATAATGGGACGACAATAACAGCTAATTTTCATGAATGCCTAGTATATGCCAGGCAGTATACAAAACACTTCATATCCATCGGTGTATTTAATGCATCCCATATCCCTGTGAGGGAGGGATAATATATTATAAGCCATTTTTATTCTCTTCTCACTTGGTCACTTGTTTTTTTTGTTTTGCACCAGTTTTTTAAACTGCTATTTTCAAGGACATCAATCACCTCCCCTTGGCCAAATCTAACGTCAGTTTCTAATTTTTTGTAAAATGTAACATTTTGCAACATTTCACAGAATTGGTCTTCTAAATCCTTCTTGCATCACGTTCTTGTCTTAAGTTCATGACTTTTTAACATCTGGATGTGCCTTCTACCTCTGGCTGCTCTTTCTTATTACAGTGCTTGCTGGCTCCACATTCTCTGTTCAATTTTTACACATTGGAATGAGTTAGGATCTAATCCTGAGCCCCTGCCTCTCCTCAATGAATCACACCTGAATCTTAAGTCTGGTCCCATCACTTTAAAGATTTATTTTTATTGTTCTTTGACAGAGAGAGAGACAGACAGACAGAGAGAGACAGAGAGAAGGGGGAGGGCCCAGAGCAGTCTCCATAGTTGACAGCATTAGTTTTCCATATAGCTTCACTCCACAGGTGGGCACGGGGCTGCGCAGGGCAGGAACTGGGCTGGGAGCCATCTGCACACGCCCTGGCAAGAACTGAACTGGGGGCACACCCCAGTTCAGCATATGGGTCTACATGGGCCAGGGCTGGGATTCAATCCTCAGTCCCTGGGGCTGCAAAGTGAGGACTTAACCCGCTGCACCATCCCAGTTTCCCCTGGGCCCATCACTTTAAATGCTCACACTTCTCTCTCAAGGTGCAATCTTTCTCTTAATCTCTAGACATATGTACAGCTGCCTATCTCTATTTGAATGTCTAAAAGCCTACTCAAATATAATAAAATGAAGATGGGACATCTGTTATATACCTCCCAATGTGCCTAGCTGCGAGTCTTTCACAACCAAATACAGTTTCTCCAAAAAAAAAAAAAAAATCTAGTGTTTAGTTTTTCACTCTGTTCATTGTCAACATCCAAATTACCAGCAAGTTGTCAATTCTGCCTGAAGGAAAATTTCCAGTTCTATCTCCATTATCACTAAGTTCTAACTACTGCTATTTCTTTTCCCACAGACTAAAATCACCTACTAACTGGCTATTCTGCTTACAATCATATCCACCACTATCCACTATCCATCTAGAAACCAGAATGATTTTTTTTTAACATAAATTGGGTAATCCTCTCTGTCTTAAAATCTTTCAATGACTTACTATACTTCGGAAGAACTCAAACTCCTTACTGTGACTTATAGGGCTTTTGTATTTTGATGCCAGCACATTCCCCTCCTCACCCCAGAACCTATATCTTGGCCCCTTTGGCCTTTCTATACTTAAAACATATCAAAGTTTCCTCTCCTAAAAACTTAGCGCTAATTATGTATTTCCTCTGCCTGAAACATCTCTCCCCATCCCAGCCTGTCATCACATAGTGGGTCCTTCTTATTATGCCTGTCCTAGCTCAAGTGACATATTCTCAAAGAAGCCATTCCTGGCCACCTAATTGGAATCTGATCAAGTTCTTTTAATTTTAGTTTCTGTTTATTCACTTTATTGCCCTGTTGTCTGATATTATCATATTTATTTGTCAGATATTTGGTTTTATTTTGTTTATTTACAGTAGACTCTATGTTAACTAGAACTCAAGCAACTGGTACTCTCAAGTAACTGGCAAAAAAAAAAAAAAAATTTTTGAAGAAAATGTATCCTAGAAGAGAACTACAGAAGCATTTGAAACTGTAACAGTTTTTGCAGAACAGAAACACTTTGTCACTTAGTATGTTATTCTGCACATCATGAAAAACCTGACTGCATGAGAGGCATAGGGCCTCAAAGCAAGCAGACATTCATTCATTTTTCAAGAAAGCTGCACGTGAGTTTGCCAGTACAGCATTATCTACTGATGTAGATCCAAAACCATCCATACCCACTTCTCCTAATCCCATCCTAGCAACGTCATCAGATCCTGACATTCCTGATGTCTATCTAGTAAACTCTCTACCTCTAATGTAACAGTTTTAAGTGTATATGATTTTTTCTGTTACTTAAGTTAAAAAAAAATGTTAGTGAAATTTGTTAAGTTGAAGAGTCTATTGACTGCCATTTAACTAAAATTACACACTGCATTCACAAAGCTTTTTTTTTTTAACAACACAACTGTGTTACATTAAGTTAAGTTTGTCTTTGTCTTAATTTGTTTTAATTACAGCAAGTTTGTCAAATCTGTGACCCCCAAGCCACATACAGCCCAGGATGACTTTGAATGCAGCCCAAGACAAATTCATAAGCTTTTTAAAAACATTATGAGATCTTTTTTTGCCATTTTTAAAAGCTCATCAGCTATTGTTACTCTTAGTGTATTTTATGTGTGGCCCAAGACAATTCTTCTTCTTCCAATGTAGCCCAGGAAAGACAAAAGGTTGGACACCCCTGAACTACAGTATTTCAATATTAATATAAAGGCAATACAAAGTATATGGTATGGCATGGTATAGTATGGGGTATGGTAATAGTTATGCTTATTTTTAATAGTGACTTTCTAGCAACCAGAAACTACATTTATCTGGCAACTACCAATCCCCATGGGTGCTGGTTAACTGAGAACCTACTGTATTCATATTCTCTCCTTCCATTAGTTTGTAAATCTCATGAGAAGAAAATATAGGTCTGGCATGATACCTTCTGTATCCTCAACACTTAGAACAATAGGAAGGAAGGAAGGAAGGAAGGAAGGAAAGAAGGAAGGAAGGAAGGAAGAAAAAAAGGCTCTTCACAAATTAAAAGTATTGAGGTTTAAAGATTTGAGGTAATTTGTCTTTAGTCACACATTTTATAAGGGGCAGAAACAGATCTGAAGCCAAGGTGTGATACTAAAATCTGGTTCTTACCATCAAGTTCTACCAAAAGGTAGAAATATCTTTTTCTCCAAATGAATTCCACAAATCTTTAAGCCCTAATGGTAATCATGTCTTCAAACAATTTCAAAACTCCTGAGAGTCCTGGATATATATTTTTTTCTTTTATACGGTATATTCAACTTGGTTCAAGAAAGAGATCTCAAGGTAAAGCCAGAGAGATGAGAATAACCAGAAAATCTGAGCAGGGTTGGTAGTCTTGTTATATGAACAATGAGAGCACATGGGTGATAAGAGAGTAAACACAGTGCTACAACCTGTAATTTGCATTTGCCTTGTGCAGTGATGAAAGTTTGTAAATTAAAGCATAATAAAACAAGCAGAAATTTAATTTCATTATGTTGTTAATGCATTCCTATGAAAAGAAATCTTAAAATAATAACACAATAAATACAAATTAATTGTGTAACGATGCAAAATTTTGAAGGGAGTCTTTAAAAAGAGAGGTTTTGCACTTTTATTTCTAAAATGTATATAAAGGCAAAGGCATTCCACATATTTTTCATCATCTATATTAACTAACAATGTTTTTTTTAAAAAAAATTGTGATTGTAGTGGAAAGAATTGAAAAGCAAATGTGCTAAGACTGCTAGGTACTAAATTTCTTTCAAAGATATCTTCATCATGATCAAATCGATTGGTAGTTTTTGACAGTGTCTGAAATGCAAATGTTGAGACTCACGTGCTTTCTTGGTGAAGGTCTCGATCATCTCACTGGGAGATCCACATCCTGCACTGTTGCAGGCCCTGACTTCCACAAAGTATTGGGTGTCAGGCAGAAGGTTCTCCAGCCTGACTGAATACTCTTGGCTGTTGACCTGAACTCTGTGTGCAGCTGCTTCTTTGTCATGGATGGACCAGTACCGAATCTGCAAACATTCAAGTGAAGTAATATTTCATCATGATTCAGCCATCTCAGTCATGAAAAGTTCTTTTCAACTGACTCTGTCACCACTGAATTGACCAAGCATTATAGTCTCAAATATTCCTTAATGTTACACTGCTATCAGTCTTAGGCTATCACAAGGTATACAATGCTGTTGCGATTTAAGCTGTCAAAGGCAAATCAAAGGCTCGTATGATTACTTGAAATAGTCTTACACTGACAAAGGAAAAAGAAACAAAACTGCCCAAACTCTGCAAATGATTTACCTTCAAAATACAAAAGCGTTCTCTTGAAGCATTTGCCACAATAATTTTTATTATCTATTGCCTGCTTTATTTCTGTTTATATGATTTCAAATTTGTTATTAGCCATAAAGCACTTTGTCAGGAATACAACCTTGCTTGGCAAAAACAGTCATCATGTGACCTAAAATATACCAGTGTCATAACTTTCTGCTATTTCATTTCAGAAGCATGTATGTATTATTTACTTTGAATCTATATAGAGTCCAAATATCAAGAAAACATTATACTTAACTTGGTTAGTTGTAGAAATTATTTAACTTTAAAATAATTGTTCAAAATATTCTATCCATGTTGTGATTAGAATGATTGCTTTTACCAACGAAAGCCTTCCTTGTCACTTCAAGTTTAAATAAAAACTATGAATTACAATTTTTATTCTTTATGTAAGGCTTTTTCATTAGTCAGAATTCTAAGCTGTAAAGGAAACAAATGTTTATAAGTATACTGGTATTTTGCAGATTTTAAATGCCCTCTCATATATATAAATACATGCTTTAATTTCACAATTAACCAAAGTTCCTTACAAATAACATCTAACATTTATACAATCCTAAATTTTTCACTTATATAAAACATATAAAACCATGATAAAATGGAACTGGATGACTCAGATTAACTAGATAACAAAGTGAGTTTTATATGTAGAATGATCACATTTCAGAACAAAGACTCATTAGTAATTGCTTATTGATTTCCTTTAAAATATTTTTTCTTTGTTTACTAGTGCTCTATTTTTCCTGATAATAATAATATATTTCCCTATGGTTTTGATAGACTCTCTTTGCCAGTTCTGTCATTTGACTAGAAGGAAGGCTCAAAGCTGAGGAATTGGAATTGCATTAAGTGGTTCCAAAGAGAGAACTCAGTTGGCAGAGAAAAGACTCTGTAAGGATGGGGCCCTCCTGGAGAAGGCGTGAGTTTCCTGGAGCTGGATGTGTTCAGGCAGTGACTACTACATTCACCCGAGAAGCAGGAATACGGCCTACCCTTTAGCAGGCATTCAAACTAGGTGCTATGAAAGACCTCTTCTACTACCCAACAAAAGAGAAATAGAATGAACATTTTAAAAGCCTAATAAAATGCAAGATGTGACATTAGGATCATACACATACATTTTCCTCTCAACGAATTTAGCGGTAGTACTCACTCTGTTTTATAACAATCAAAACCGAAGTCCACGAGGTGTACATATTTTTATGTGCATGCTTGTTGACTATATACCACATTATAAAATCTTCATTCTAAAACCTTTTCTACCCAGTTTAGGAGTAGAAGCTTTTAAATTACATTAATACAATAAAAGCCATTTCTAAAAAATAGTATGCACTAAAATGAAGAAGTACAGGATAAAATTTTTCTGCCATCTCACCCAAAATTCCATGAGGCATTTTGACAGTACAAAAGAAAAGAACAAAGCTTTCAGTAATTTACTCTTTGCCCCTATATCCTGAATGACTAATGACTTCTTTCATCTGACTTTGTCACAGTCTCCATTAAAATTCACATAAAATCACATCAGTGACTTAGCCATGCATAGAATTTGAGTATGCCAAATAGCCCGATTTCTTTATTTTAGAATATGAGAGCTGTATGACATTTTCATAGTATACTTAGCCTTTACAAATGAAAGCATCTTATACAAAATTATTTGATTGAAATATCAGTCTCTCCTTAAAACATGTTTACATATGACTTAAAATGCTTTCAAAGAATCTTAAACAAATAGTAGATGGATATATGTAAAATATGGCATCATCATCTTTATCTGAACTGGCCACTGGCCATGCACTTAGAGTTAATTTCCAAACTAACAATAAATTTGGGCTATTGCATCTTGATTCTCTCATTAAGTTTCCCATTGTGGTGAAATACCAGCATTAACTACTTGAGAAAAATGAGGAAACTGCTTGAAGTAAAGTGTGGGCCTGTACTCATGGGGCAGAACAAGTGTACTGCATTTGATTAATACTAGGGAGATCAAAGTAGAACTCAATGAATTAAAGGCAGTAGATTATTGCTACCAGAAGTAAAGAAAGAATGAAGGAAAGAAAGAGAGAAAGAGAGAAAGAGAGAAAGAGAGGAAGGAAGGAAGGAAGGAAGGAAGGAAGGAAGGAAGGAAGGAAGGTTCCACTCTATGAATAGTAGACCATAAATTCAATTTTATATACTTGGGCAACAAACTATAATGTATTCATTTCTATTTAATGCTGTGGCATTTTATAATTTTTTTTTTTAGAATTAGCACAAATGTTTATATATTTATATTATATAGAGTTATTTGACAATTTCATAAAATTTCTCTTTAACCTTTATAAAATGTCTGGGTTATCTTGTGTTGGTTTAAAACTGCACAATTTTAACTTCCTACATATTTCCAAAATCTCTAAAGCATCCTCTATCTAGTGTTAATTTATCATAATACTTATTAAACAATTATGGAATGACCTCATTACTTGTCTGTCTCTATTAATAGTAATAGATTATAAACTCTTTGAGGAAAGGTGTTTATTATTTATTTTTAAACACAGTATATATAAGATGCATTTGATGTGTGGCATTCACTCACTGAAAAAAAATTATTGGGTACCTACTTTGTACCAGTTAGTATGCCAAGTGCTCAGAATGCAGAAAAGAGCCAAGCCAATATGCTCTTTCCCTCCCCAGTTCTTATTTTAAAAATAAAGAAAAAAATGTTTAAGTTCACATAAAATTATTAATATTTTTATAGGGATATCTAAGTGAATAATTTTGCTTTAAGAAAATGTGCTTTGTATAAAAGTCTGTAGAAGCCAAAATATGGAAAGTCTCAAAAAAGTAGCTAACCCATATGTTTAATTAAGAATAACTGGGGAGGCTGGGATGTCTCAGTGGGTTAAGCGCTCACTTTGCAGCCCCGGGGACTGAGGATCGAATCCCGGCCCCGGCCCATGAGAACCCATATGCTGAGCTGGGAGTGCCCCAGGTTCAGTTCTCTCACTGGGGTGAGATCCTGGCCCAATTCTTGCCTTTTGTAGCCCCGCCCACCTGTGGAATGAAACTATGTTCAAAAACCCAATGATGTGCAACTATGGAGACTGCTATGGGCCCTCCCCCTTCTCTCTGTCTCTGTCTCTCTCTCCCTGTCAAAAACAAAAACAAAAACAAAAACAAAAACAAAAAGAATAACTGTAATTTCTGTAAACTTATGGGCCACAATAATGCCATTTTTGTATAAACATGACAGTTATAGCCCTTCCCAGGAAAATTTGAGAACTTTGTAAGAAAGATAGTGCTTTGTTCTCAATTTCTCCAAAGAAGGTTATAATAAAAAAATCTATGTTACAATCATGTAAGTGTTTGAAGGAATTTAGCACTTTTGAAAATTAGGCTTGCTCCATTTTATTTATCTTTATTCCAGTAAAATTTTGCATTAGATTTCAAAGTACTCTCCTTTCAATTCTGACTTTTTTATAAAAACAATCTTGTGACAAGTGAATATTCTTCTGTTAACCATTTAATACAGTCTTTAGGAAAATATTTAACTATGGTTATTTAAATGAACAAAAATGAGGCTGACACAAAAAAGCTCAATCTCTAAGAAGATATTTAACAATAACTATACTGTCTAGATCCCAGATTAATTCAAGTGTCAGTACACTCTATGGGTTAAAAATAGAATGTGTTAATATAAATCATTCAAAATTTGTATTCTTATACCTCGTAGGCGTTATTCAGATTTCCCTTTTATTCTAGCCTCTTGTGGGAGAACCAGTTGATTCTATTCAGTCTTAGTCAGCTTCTCACAAGTACTGCCAGTTAGCATTTCACTTCTGCTAGTGCTGCTAATGTCTCACTTTCTTTCCTGGGTTGTACTTGACATTGCAGTATGGAACTTGCTCAATACTCCCAGTTCAGAGGAGTGAGAGGGGAGGTGATGCTCATGGGGCCAGCCTTAACCAATGGGGAAAAGGAGTGGATGAAAGCTTTCCCTTTCATCCCAGGCAGAGCAATTCTGAACCACATTTCCAAAACCCCTCAAAGATCTCAAGGGATGAATTACCTGTTGCTCACAGTGGCTGCCAAAAAGATAAAGCATCTTTCTATTGGGAGTTTCTGTCTTTCCTTTTCACTCTGCTTTTTCCACGGACCTGCGCCTGGGATCATATTTCAACTAAACAACAACAGCGGCAGAAACAAAACTGCCTTTTCCTACAACTGTGTTCTTTGGGGAGATCCACACGAAGATAGATATCTCCTCCAGAATAAGAAAACAAAATCACTTCCTAAATATTAGTTTATGCTAACAATAATAATTTACCTTTAAACATTTGAGTAGACTACTCAGGATTGTTTATCTTTTAAGATGACTGGGAAATTGATTATCTGCAATGATCTTTGATTCAGCTGCTAAGATTTTTGTGTTTATCATTCCTGATAAACTTGAAATGTCAAACTTGATTCACTTGAAATGTCAGGAAATTAATGTTGCAGTAGGGTCAATTATAAAGGATTTGAGGCTTCTCCAGCATTTTTTTTTTTAATAGTGCTGTTTTTTCCTCTGTTTCTTTATAACTTAAACTGACAGTAAACTTTCATCAGAAGTGAATTGGAGTATTAGTTTTCTCAATCATCTCTCTTGTTAAACAATTGTCTTTTCCCATCACATTTTTAAACAGAAACAATAACCACATTGCAAGTATAGTCAGTCAAGCTTTTCCCCCATATAAGGACACTTTCTTATAGGAGAATGTTAAAAATTTTCTCTTTTAAGCTTTCATACTTGTCACTTTAGTATTCAAAGTTCTCATGAAAAACCAAAAGGTTTTTAAGAAAGAATGAATTAAAACAATAATTTGATGATTTATTTCCAAATTTTTAATCAACTATTCTCTAGATAGGCAAGACCTAAGTTCAAATCTGATCTTGACAACTATTATTCAAATAGCTCTAAACCTCAAATTCTTCATTTGTAAAACAGGATATGCAACTATTGTGTGGATTCAATACAATGAGCTTATTCAGGTGTTTATCATTCTCATTATCATCATCATCTCCATCATCAACAATATAATTGTCTTTAAATGTTTAATTATGTAGAACAAGGTAGATTATTAACCACTTTTATTTCATTTCTCTCACACAATAGTCCTATGAATCAGTGACCACTCTATCAGCTTTACAGGTGAAGTAACTAAGGCTCAGAAAGTTCAAATAAAATTTCTATCAAAATTTTCAGTGACAGAGCTATCAACCTATGTCTTCTCAGCCATAATGCTCATGGTTTTCTACTTAATGTGAAGCTGCAAAAACTCAGAAATCTGTGAAACTAAATTCCTTGATGGAACATACTTTTCCATTAAAATTATCATTTGAGAAAATCTTATGTGGGCAAGATTATATTTTGCTAACAATTAATTGAGAATCCTACTTGGTGTTTACTTCCCAGTAAAGTCATTATTGTCTGAATTCACTGATGCCAATACAATGCTTCCCATTTCCTATTTTCTTTGTACTCTGCCTCTCGGAAGTTATAAAATAATCAGTATATAGTTCTTAGGCAATGACAATATATAATTACCTGTCATGTTTTTAACAAAGTAAAATACTGGGTTGGGGCAAAAAATACATACACATTTTAAGAGATGTTATCTATGTATTATTTTTTGAAGTTAAATTGAATTATGGTAGCAATGGCATCCACTTATACTACATGTATGGTAGTATAGCATCCATTTATACTACACGTATGGTAGTAATGTGTAGTATGGTGTTAAATGGATGCTAGCAATACCATTTGACAGGCAGGAGAGTCAAAGAAAATAGCAGAAGCATGTTGTCATTCAAGGAATGCAACAACATTTTGAGGTGGTATTTGAAATTCGAGAACATGAAAATACAACAATAATGGAGGCATGAGTATGTTATAGAACGTTCAATACAACTAACAATGGCATGAATTTGTGATAAATTTGAAACGCTTGGTAAATTGAAACAGCACACATAGCAATACAAGTGAACACTTTTGTCAACATTGCTCAAGTAGTAGTCCTCTATAATCAGAAGTATCTGGACACTGATGGTAACCACTTTGAGCACCTCTTGTAATAGTAGAAGTCATATGTGACTTGTGCTCATTCATCTTTTATTATCAGTATATATTAAGTATTATAATTTTAATACAGTTATTTTCCTTTCTTAAAATGTGCATAGGTATTTTTTTTGGCACCCTCTGTATATATTTAATACTTTGACTCAATGAGTGGTTTATGTACTACATAACATTTTTTTCACCTTTTTCTTACTTAGGAACGAATAATAATATACCGGTACAAGAAGAAAAATTCTTATCATTCAAAATATGGCTTTCAAGCTGCAAATATTGAGGTCCTCTCCCAAAATCTTGAACTTTTTTTATTATAAAGCTTTGTAACATCTAGTGCATTTCTCTGTCTTTTCCATTTCTTTTCTTTTTTTTTTTTTTTTTAAATATATTTTTATTTATTTATTTTTATTTTTGACAGAGAGAGAGAGACAGAGACAGAGACAGAGAGAGAACTGAACTGGGGGAGCTCCCAGTTCAGCATATGGTTCCGCACGGGCCGGGGCCAGGATTCGATCCCTGGTCCCTGGCACTGCAAAGTGAGCGCTTAACCCACTGAGCCATCCCGGCTTCCCCTGTCTTTTCCATTTCTTTGCAATAGTTGTAAATGTACATGTCAGTTAGTCCACTCTCTAAACTTCAGCTGAACTCTTACAAGGATTATCTAAAGATACTTTGAGATCTACACAAACCATAACCGATAGTACCAGAACACTTTTTCCTGTCAGTTTTCATATTTAAAACTTAAAAACTTTGGTTGACTTTATACTTATATCTCAGAAATATAGCTTTGAAAAAGCCAGATTATAGCACTTTATTTAATCACACTTCAGTATCTCTACCAGTAACTTGGAAATATCTATTTAGTTCCTATCACGTGCCTAGCACTGTTGTGGCACTGAGCAAAACAGACAAAATCCTGCCCTCATGGAACACATGTTCCATGGACAGAGGAAAAAGGGAAGCACAAGAATAGAGAGGGCAAACTGACTGGGTGGGCAGCTCACTGCCCTTGGCTTCAGAAGGGCACTCACCCAGTAAAACAAAAGAAGTCTGTGGTTGCACATAAAGCCCTGAATTTTAAAACAGATCGTCTGAGTTTTAGACACAGTCCTAACACTTTTTATTAGTGCTGAGGCAAGTCATTTACTTTCTTGAGCATCCATTTGCTCATCTGCAAAGGTGTGAGGATGTCAATTTCTTTTAACTTTCACTCTTTCATGCTTAAACAATGAGATGACTTCACCTTTTCTACTTAATGAAGTCTAAATTGTGTTAGCATTGTATTAAAAATGCCAACTATCATTCTAGGTTCAATTGTCCAGTTCTTAGTCACTTTCCCTAAGACAAGTCCCCTCACCCACTTTTCTTTATGGCTAATTCTCATCAGTCCTTTAAGACTTAGCTCCAGGGAAGTTTTCTTTGGAATTTGTTGAGTGTTGTCAGTTTTACGCCAGCAGAGTTAATGTTATGACACACATATTTGGTATATTTATAATTGTTTTCTTTGGATGGCCTTTTAGAAGTGGAACTATGGAGCCAAATAGCATGGACAATTTAAGGATGCTTTTACAAATTACCAAAAAAACTTAAAATTTACCTTTATGAGAATGCTTGTTTCAAAATATCTTGCTGAATTATGGATGCTATTACCTTAGTTTTTATTTAGGCAATTATTCGTCAGTACATAAGACTCAACATCAGCACTAGATAACCCAATTAGGAACCTCTCCTGGACTGCTAACAATTAGCTTATAAATGCCCAACACAGAGACTATAGTGTTAGCTGCCACAGAAATCAGTGGGACATAAAACACTGAAAGACACAATGTAGTTGAAAAGATGTATTGATATATGTATGAATAAATGTATTCAGCTTGACAAAAATTGAACTCACCTGATAGCTTTCCACTATTTTTTCTACAACATGCTCCCAATGAACAGATATCTCAGATGATGATAAGACTTTTACACCTACATTTGTTGGGACTTCACTGGGAGCTGAAATTTGATGAAAACATTACATTCATATATATGATGCCTATAACACAAAATTCAAACAGTACCATTTGCTTTGTGAATTAATTAAAAATATATTTTAATATTTTCAAATAGTTTTAATATTTCTAAAATAAAATAAATCCAATAATTTTATTACCTTTTTTCTATTTCCCTAATGTTACTTTATTTTATGGTGTTTAGCGATTAATAAATACACATATTCATATACATGAATGTTAATATAGATGTACACATGTTTATGAGGTCTGACAATTAAGTTCACAAACTGGCCACCGTGTGCTTACATTGGCAGCACTGTACAAACAACTGGGTAAGGTTTCATAACCTTGGTATATCAGTGTCTCACAGCTTTGTTTGTGTTGATGTGTGGTGGTGTCTTGCTGAGTGGTATTCATTATTGTTGTTGCATGTTTTTGTGTGCCATCACAAGAATGTCAGAGCTTGAATTAGAACAATGAACAATCACTACATTTCTTTTTAAACTTGGCAAGAGGAGAAGTCAACTCAGGGAAATGTTAGTCGAAGTTAATGGAGATATTGCCATAAAGAAAATGGCAGAGTACAAATGCATTAAATGTTTTTCTGAGAGGATGAAAAGTTTCACTGAGGTCAGTCCAAATCAACAGTCCAAACGATGTTGCTAAACTTTTTTTTTATATCACTGGGATTGTTCATTATGAATTTATACCAACTAGACAAACAGTCAACTAAGTTGACTATTTGGAAGTTCTGAAAAGGCTGAGTGAAAAAGTTAGACAAAAACGACTTGAACTTTTCACCAACAACTCATGCTCTTGTATCACAACAATGTCCCAGCTCACATGGTGCTGTCTGTGAGGAAGTTTGTAACAGTAAACATATAACTGTATTGGAACACTCTCTGTACTCTTCTGATCTGGCCCCCAGTGACTATTTTCTTTACTTGAAGATAAAGAAACTACTGAAAGAAAAACATTCCAATAATATTCAGGACATCAGTGTATAGTCCCCCAAGGGGAGTACTTCGCAGGTGATCATAGTGATATTCAGCAATGAGGTACATAGCACTTTTCTAGGATTAGTTCACAAACTTAATTGTCAGATTTCATACCCATGTGTACACTTTTCTAAAACATGGAAAGTTTTATGTCTTTCTCTGTTATCTCTGAGTAAGAGTAACACTTTTTTTTTTTTATTTCTCCCAAATAATCTGCTTAAGAAAGTTGATGAATGCAAATTTAAATTCATACCTTTCATTTATATGAGCTAAAGATACATGGCAATAGGTTCCTCATTCTTTCCTATATTTTAGTTGAGATTTTCCTTTTTAATCCCTTAAAAAAAGTTGTAATATCCACTGTTTCTTGGGCTCAAGAGAGTTTTATATAAGTCTAATCTAACTGGGCATCAAATCAAATATGGATCAAAAAGGCCTCTGTTTAGTGAAAAAAAAAAGTAATTTACATCCCTTATTAAAATTACATAAAGAAACTGAGAAAATCTTTAAATAAGAGTGCTCAATTTTTATTGTCTATTAACTAGCCATAATCCTTTTTATGTTAAAAATGTCCTATAGATGAACACAGTTACCATTCCAAACATGGTAAACATGTAGCACTATGAATGATTTCTTAGCATTAAAAGGTGAACACATATATAAGTTTTGGCACATGTAGGTTATATGAGATCCATAAAACATTTAGGAAAGAAATATAATTTAATACAGAAAGCCATGACTAAAGAGATGACGAGCATGGCTATTTGCCTGGTTACTTCAGAGTCAAATAAAGGAGTAAAATATTGATATTGAGTGAGAAGATAACTTGCAAAATACATTATACATTTATTTTTTCTATGAGTATGTTGTTCAAACTATTAACACTGAGCAATTATATTTCTGCTGAATTAGAACAAGCATAGAAAATGTAAAACTTATTACTCAGGACAAAAAGTCCTGAATTGATTATAAACAAACAATTTCTGCTTTTTTATGTATTTAGTTGAGCTAACTAAACACACACATAAACATGCACACAAATAAGATGGCCTTTCATGTTTGTGTTGGAAGTAAAAATCATTAGATGATTTGAGCACATTAACTTTTTAACAAATATGAAAGCTAATAACTCTATGACTAAAGAGCACATGTGTGTTTTAAGGAATAGTTAAATGTTTATTTTGGAGTAAAAATAATGCTAATTGAGTAAACTAAGAGTGTTTTTCTTCTAAGAGATTAGAAAGATACTTCATAATGTTTTAAGTTTTCAAACTCTTCCATTTGTGTTTCTCATACATGCGCAAAGAGGATCTTGGCCAAAAACAAATGTGTTAGGTCAGAAGGCAAAAAATCTCTATTTGCTTTTCTAGCCATTCATTATACACATAGTGCACATGAACAAAAAGATATAATACGGAGGTCTTATTCTTATAATAGAAAAATAAATAATAAAAAGCATAGTAGCTTAAGTAGTAAATCATAGAAATCCATGTAATTATGTTCAATCTAAAACAATATATTATTTAGCATAGGTGTATGAAGTCCTTGAGGGGCATGCTCAGTTCAGTTAAAGTTTCTAGAAGAACAATTAAAGTATCTGTATTCCCCCTCCTAAACAGCCTTTCAGACAATTTTTTGCCTAAGAAAAAAATTTCAACTGCCTTTCTGACTTCTTTTCCCTGGAATTATACCTAAAATCCCTTTAATAAAATTCCAGTTCTCTACTGTAATGACAAAAAAGTTACATTAGAGCACATTTGTGCTCTAATTACACAAATTGGGTTAAAAAGGGAAAATATTTTTAATGTTAGAAAATTTATAAATAGTAAATTTATAAATGTACAGAATTACTGAAGTTCCAATCAAGTATGACGAATTTCTGCCCGCAAAATTAAAACCAAGGGGTCAGGAACAGGGCTCCAAACCAATAATTTTAAAAGAGATATTGTAACCAGCATGGACACCACCTAAAAGATGAAAATGTTTTGGGCAACATTCTTATCATTTAGATGGAAAGGTTGACATTTTAATTTGGCTCAAAATAATACTCATCCACTAAATTCACAGTATTATAAAAAGATCTTAATAAGTAAATCCCAAGAGACAGTAGATGAAATGCCTACCAGAGAACTAGGTTTTTACTCCTTTCTCATGGTAGTGAGGTGGTGTTGTTTTTTTAAACCTACCATCTTGTGCTGAATTAATGACTGCTACGAGGCTGTACGGTCCGTCTCCTTTGTTGTTGAAGGCCTTAACTTTGACTTGAAATGCAGTGTAAGGACGCATGGTCTCATCTTTATGGACATATCGACCAATATCTGGATTAGTAACTGTAACTTTTTTCCATTCTTCTCCATCAAATGGCTTAAATGCCACTACATAACCAAAATTGTTGCCGTAGTGGTATTCTCTTGACAAAGGCTAAACAGAAATTGAAATATTAGATAAGTTTAAACAATGCATTTAACACAGGGGGAAATTTTATGGAAATAATAATAATAATATGATACATACAGAAGCACGTTCTTTGTAAAAGCATACATTTAGCTTATAAGTTAGTGCTACCTGAAAATTACAGGGCAAAACATGCTCAAGCATGTGATGATTTCACTTACCTAGTTTGCTATTCCTGAAATACCTCTAGGGGGCTCCCACTCTGGGCCTTTGTATTTTCAGTTTCTTCTACCTTCTACCCAGGATGCTCCCGCAATGTGAGAAGCCTCTCTCCCTCACTGTCCTTAGGTAAAAATCACCTACTTGATGTTTTCCCTGGCCACAAGATTTGTATTTCCAGACTCTAGCCAGAATAATCCATACCCTATCTCCCTGCTTTATTTCTTTCTCCTTAACACCATCATGAAACTTTATTTTACTTACCGATTTTATTGTCTCTCTCAACTACTAAAATATAAATTTTATTTATTTATTTATTTATTTTTGACAGAAAGAGAGAGAGATACAGAGACAGAGACAGAGAGAGAACTGAACTGTGGGCACTCCCCAGTTCAGCATGTGGGTCCGCATGGGCCAGAGCCAGGATTCGATCCTCGGTCCTCGGGGCTTCAAAGTGAGCGCTTAACCCGCTGAGCCATCCCAGCTTTCCCAGAATATAAATTTTATCAGGGCAACGTTTTTGTCAGTTTTGATTACTTTTTTACCCATTGTACCTAGAACAAGGCTTCAAGCAATATTTATTAAATGAATAAATAAATAGTTTAGATTTGAAAGACAGTAAGAGAGACGTACAAGACTATAGACTATCACTATTATAACAGAACAATAAAAACTGGTCAGAGGAAAGAAGAGAAAAGGGAAAAGAATGAAGGGCTAATACTATCTATAGAAAGCTG
The DNA here is from genome assembly GCA_004027555.1 of Craseonycteris thonglongyai. Taxonomy (NCBI): domain Eukaryota; kingdom Metazoa; phylum Chordata; class Mammalia; order Chiroptera; family Craseonycteridae; genus Craseonycteris; species Craseonycteris thonglongyai. The sequence goes on from PVKE010007715.1 coordinate 27,363, forward strand.
GCTTTGAGAATTTGTCTGACTTCAATAGTAAAGCAAGTGTTCTGTTTCACATTATGGTTTGCATTTTCTTATTGTTACATATTTCATTTGACCAATAAATAAGTCTGCATTAGACTTAACAATTCATTATTTATAAACACTTACTTAAAGTTCTTTCTAGTGAAGACTAAGTTAGTCATTTTAGCTAATAAGGTAAAGGTGCAAACTGTATATTTACTTTTTATTAAAAAATCCAAGTTAAAGTGTTTTGAGGAAAAAATCTTAAAACTAAATATAGTAAATTGCTTGAATATACTCACAGTAAACAAGAATATATAAAAATACATGAAGGTCAAAGGGTAAAATAAGTTGCACTTGGTTGTATAGTATACAGTTGACCCTTGAATAACACGGGGGTAAGGGGTGCTTAGCCTTTTGCACAAGCAAATATCTGTGTATAACTTTGACTCCCTCAAAATTCAACTATTAATAATCTGCTATTGACCAAAGTCTTATTGATAACATAAATTGTCGATTAATACATATTTTGTGTATGTGTTATATATTTTATTTTACAATACAGTAAGTTAGAGAATAAATGTTATTAAGAAAACGATAAGAAAGAGAAGATATATTTACTGTATTTGTTGGGAAAACGCAAATATAAGTGAACCTAGGTATTTTAAATTCATGTTGATCATAGGATGTGCAAAATATTAGTTTAGAATACTGTAGAGTATAGCTTAATGTTTCTACAATAAACACTTTTTTCTTATTGCTAATTCTCTACTTAGTTTCTGCAAGCTTTCAAGAATTAACGATCCTCAGGCCCTATTTCTAGAGACTTTATTTCAAGTTTTAAGAATAGAATTTCTGATTCAGCATTTTTTGACAAGCTGCTCATCTTATACCAAAGCTGATATCCACAGAGTTTAAGAAAAACAAGCCTTGTAAAAAAAGGGTAAGATGTTCTATTTTTCCTGTTCTCTTCACTTTTGTATGTTACATTGACACTAAAACTTACATATAAGTTTGAGATTTAGACAAATACAAAGCATTTTTTGAAATCTTACTTAAAAATGTGATTTAAATTCCAAGTATAAAATAGGACCAGACAGCAAAAAATGTAGTCAGTATTGTTGAATATCTACTTTTATATAAATCAATTTGATTTATGTAAAGATTAAAACCTGTTTTTTCCAGAGTTCTCAAAATTGTTTAGAACCTAAGTTGTATTCTGTGATCATCTGCAGTGATTAAATACAGAAAATGTTAAATGAATACATGAAGCTATATAAAATGTTACTCAGATAAATGTTAGATAACTGATTTAGACAAGTTTTTGCTATCACAGCCTCCTCCAACCCCAATATCTCTCTCATTTCAAAAATCCAGCGAAGATTCATTTTTTTCCAGACATTATAGTCTCTGATGTGGAACTCCCTTCCCTTTGGTCATTAAAATTTAATAAAACATTTTGGATACGTCAATAACTATCCACTTGGATGACTTCTAAGCCTGACCTATCATGATTGATTACACTTACTAATCAAAGTAAGTCTGAGTGAGAAATAAGCTCCGATTAAAATACTGTTGCTGATATGTAAGTTTTTCACCAAATCTCTGGGGTGTTAAATGTCTAGAAAAAAAAAGTTAAAATTTATATTTGGATTACCAGGCCACAATGAGTTCAAAATATCTCCTGGAATCAGACAGTTGAATGCTTGTTTATAATTTTTTAGGCCAATCAATCCCTTGACATCAAATATCTATTTTTGCACACAAAGCCATAATATACCAGGTAAAATCTGACATGTATTTAAGAAACAAAAATTTAGTAATTTATTCTTGCTTATGTTTTGGGTATTGTCTTTTATTTTAGTTCAGTTCAGAAAACAAAATAGGTTTGTGATTAAGTATAAATATGACAGCCTATAGTATATCTAACTTGTTAAGACTCACCGCCCATGTTATGGTCAGCTCTCTGTTGCTTCCGCCCCCACCTCCCACATCTGAAGGAGCCACATTAGGTGCTGAAACAAACAAACAAAAATTAAATAAGCTTTAGAGGCTATTTAACTTTTTCTGACATTAGAGTTGTAATTCACTACAGAAATTATAATTTTTTCCTTTCACTACAAAAGACAAACTGCATATCAGACCCACTGAATTATAACAATGCCTCACAGTAGCTCTAAAAATGTTTTACTGCCAAGATAAAAATTGATTCAGTGCCACAGGAAATGTGCCAGTTTCCTTCAGCAAGGGTAGCAGAGCAAATTTGCCTCCCCTATCTTTATTTTATTTCTTTTTCTGTGTTCTTTTATTTAATGATTTTGAAAGATTAGATGTACATTTTTAGGAAATATTTCATAGTTCTTACTTTTGAACCTTATGCCTTTCTAACAATTAACTGTTGTTAGTTTTATGTTTCACTTTACAAATGGCTAAGAAATGAATCATGTACAGTAACATAGTATAATGTTTCCCCCAAATGTCTGGAAATAATTAGATATTTATCATTGTTTCTTGTGCTCCCATTTCCAATTCCTAAATCTCTTCTGCAACCTTGCCCCATCAGTGACTTCAATTCTTACCTAATTCCATTCTCTTATATCAGTCCTTCAGTTTTCAGTCTGTATATTGTAGAGAGCATACTCTTTGCAGTCTCTCCATCCTTAAATGTCATCCTATATCACATTTTCATCAGTCTCCAAGATATTGTACCTTTCCCTGTCACTGAAGTGCAAAGACTGATATATGGCTGTGTTTTGTATTTCACTCCAGTCACTTTTTAACAACTCATAATTGGGTTTCTACATCTTTTTAAAAAAAGGGTTTGTTTTATTGTTTTTGACAGAAAGAGACAGACAGAGACTGAGAGTAGTCTCCATAGTTGTTCATCATCAGTCTTCGGCATGGTTTGATTCCACACAGGTGGGCGAGGGCCGCGCAGGGAGGAAACTGGGCTGGGGGCCTCCCTCAGGGGAGACACGTCCCATAGAGCCAGGGGCCAAACTATGGGGCAAGAACTGAATTGGGGGCCTCTTGCATGGGAAGCACACCCCAATTCAGCATATGGGTCCGCATGGGCCTGGGCCAGGATTCAATCCTCAGGCCTCAGGGCTGCAAAGCAAATGCTTAACTCACTGAGCCATCCTGGCTTCCCTCTACTTCTTTATATTACTGAAATTAATCTCTCAAAAATCAGAATATTGCTTCTAGCTGCCAAATTCAATGGCATCTTCTTGTTTTTTTTCTCTGTTAATCTTTCTCCTTGAAAGTTCTTTGGGGTAGGTGCTGTATCTTAATGGATTTGGATACTGAATCTTATTGTATACTGTATTTTATTGGATTTCCATCTAATTGGAGTTGTACAGATACTAAACATAGTTTGTCCCTTCACTTGGGGTGCTTGGAGACCAGCTACCCAGCTACATGGATGAAGTCTGTGTTTTTATAGAGGACATACATTTTCCTACAAACATGCTATCGCTCCATTCTCAGCTATCATTCCCAGATCTGTGAACATTTTAAAGAGACAAAATGTCAGTTCTCCTTGGGTCTCCAAATGCCTTCCAAATAAGAAATAGTCATACCTTCCTCAGAATGCTCAAAAGCAAGGTGTCTCTTTAGTGAATTGCAGATTCTTACAAATAACTTTGATTCAAAAACAGATACTTCAAAACTTCGAATGTTAGTCATGTAAATTCTTTAGTAAAGTATATACATTAATTGTACGTAAACGAAATCCATGTTTTTTGTTATATCTATCTATAAAATGATAAAATTTCCTTTTCTAATGAAATTAATCTAAGTTTGAGAGATTTTATTTTACTATTATACTTAATTGTCATCATATGAGTATTAGAAATAAAATTTGTTCACAGGGACCTTAAAACAGAATTTATTTGTAGCACTTTAGGTAAACACATATTGGAGCCTGGAATATTAAAATAACTCTTGGAAACTCCTTGAACCACATAACTCATATTTTGAAGTTAAAACTCTCCATGTTCAAAAAAAACAAAGAGCATAGTGTCTTATAATCAATGAATAAATCAAATTTTTGTGTTTAATTCTACATACAAATACAGTGGTCACAGGCAAAAAAACAAAACAAAACTCTAGAATAATTTATTATACTGCAACTTGTTGAATCAAATAGTTCATTCACTACGACAAGTATTATTTTCCAAATCACTTCATTCTAATCCTTTCATTATAACAAAAATTAACCTTTTATTTAGAACAGAGCTAAACATGGAATATATTAAAATTAGATTGAATATTTTTCCATTTTATAATGTTTATTTTAAACTCTTTTAACACACTTGAAATAACTAATTCAAGATTGATTTTCCCTTCAAAAACTACCCATCAAGCTCAAGATGCTTAAAGACAAGCAAATGCACAGAAATAAAGGTAACTATATCTCTTAATAGAGTGTTTTTATATCTTTCTTGGGTTAATTATTGACTTAATTTTCTCTATTTAGCTTTGAATGTTCAGTTGTAGTCTTAGCAGCTAAGGGACATTTTTTTCACAGGTGGAATTGACACATAACCTACATATCTGACATGAATCTGAGAGGAGAGCAGCTAGGTGCTCTATAATTGCTTTTAGCCTGGCAGAAACAGGAGGTCTTGGTTAAATAGTGATTCCTTTCAGGCAAGTAAATCACCCTAAGCACAAAGAAGCATATTTAACTTGAGGCTCCAGGGCATTCAATAGTGAACAAACTAGACTTCCTTTTAACAATAAATCATTAAAATGAATTTAAACAAATATTTAGGAAAAATACAGAATTATTGAATTAATCATGAATAAACAATATTTATCATTTTACTCTGAAAGGTTAAAAATAGCAAGAATTTTTACTAGTCCTTCAGTCATGATTTTAGTCTAATAGTGATTCCCTAATGTTGTTTATAAGATTGCATATGTATTTCAATCATAGATCTAAAAAAAACCTTTTGAAAAAAACAAGCCAATGCCATGTTTGCTTTTTTTCTATTAAAATAAACTAATGCTGCCAGTTTTACTATTATTTTTGAATGCTTAAATAATTTGTATTAAAGTACAATTGTTCTCCATTATCCATTCTCTCCACAGTTTCAGTTACGAACGGTCAACTGAGGTATGAAAATATTATATGGAAAATTCCAGATATAAACAATTAATATGTTTTAAATTTCACTCTGCTCTGAGTAGTGTGATAAAATCTCATGATATCTTGCTTGGCCATGAATCATCTCTTTGTCCAACATATCCATGCACTACACTCCTGTTAATCACTTAATAGCTTTTCAGACTGACGGCTGGTATGGCAGTGCTTGTTTTCAAGTAACTCTTATTTTATGTAATAAGGACCCCAAACACTGGCAATTTGGATATGCTGAAGAAAAGCTACAGTACTTGTTAGTGTCCTCATAAGGTCAATAGTAGCCTGAAGCTACAACAGTGACCTGTCATTCACCTCACTTCATCTCATCACATAGGCATTTTATCATCTCACATCATCATAAGAAGGGTGAGCAAAGTAAAATAAGATGTTCTGAGAGAGACCACATTCCCAACTTTTATTAGAGGATATTATTATAATTATTCTATTTTAATAGTAATTTTTGTTGTTCATCCCTTACTGTGCCTAATTTATAAGTTAAACTTTATCATCTGTATATCTGAATAAGGGGGGGGGAAACATTTATAAATAGGGTTTGGTCCTGTCTGCAGTTTCAGGCTTCAGTCATCCATGATGGGTCTTGGCACATACCCACCATGGACAAGGGGATGACTGTACCTCTTTGGGTTTTGATGTTTTATTTAGCAATATATATAGATTGGCTCATGACATATCTTTAACTAAGAAAACTATAGAGTATATGAAGATAGGCCTTTGATTAAAAATATATTCACTACTTAGTTCTTGCTAATTATTGCTTTAACTTGTATAGCCACTTTTAAAGAAATAAAGTAACCATATATGTGACATTTCTGCTTTAATTTGCATTAGAATTTCATTGCTTTAAAAATTAGTAAGAGATTCAAAATTGTTATATAAATAATGCTCTATAGTCTAGAAAACAAAAGGGATTAAAGTCTTACATCTGCTTTTATGCTCTCTTTAAATATATATTTTTTCCAAAGAGCTTTTAATAAAATTAAATGAACTAGATTTTAACTTGTATATTCAAATGAGTAGTTCTTTTTAACTTATGATCTCCTGATCTGATGGTCAAGCAGACTGCTAACACTCCAAGTGCATCTGTCATGTTAACATCAGTTCTTTCCATAGTAGATTATATATATATAGATAGATAGATAGATAGATAGATAGATAGTCCAAGATAGTTCACAGTAAACTTAATGTAGGTTTGTTTACTTATCTAAGTTTTGGTGTTAAACGGAAAATTTAACTGGGTGGAGCATAGTAAATTTGTTAACTGCTTAATGGAATGATAATCTAAAAATAAATCATCTGGGGAAATGTTTGCATAGGTAGAAGAATAAGTAGACTTAACATTTCCTACTTTATCTCACTCAGTATATTAAAAACAAAAGCACTAATGTTACCTTATTGGGTAATACATTCTTCTAAATCATCATCTTCTATTAACTTCTAACTGCTGGAATAATCATTTTACCTTTCATGTTTCTCCTTTTTTCTACAAATAATTTTGAGCACCAATTATGAACACTGTGCTATATTAATTGCTAAAAGTAATAATATGAATAAAATCTGATTCCAGTCCTGAGGTGTTCTCTTTCATATAGCAGAAATTAAATATATACAACTAATTTAAATTCAATGTTAAATATACCCAATTTGAAAAAAATTAATATTAAATATACCAAATTTGTAAAAATGTGATGAATGCATGAATAAAGCCTAGCTTAATAAATGACTTATCTAGAACTTGGAAATAATTTTTATATAGCATACCTCATTGAAACTCAGATCAGCACTTTGAAATAAGTACAGATGACCCTTGAACAACATGGGTTTGAACTGAGCAGATACACTTATATGCAGATTTTTTCATCTTATAAACAGACAACATAAACTCAAGGTATTGATAAATACAAAAAGTACTGTACATTTATTTTATCTTTCTTATAATTTTCTTAATAAAGTTTTCTTTTCTCTACCTTACTTTATTGTAACAGTACAGTATATAATATGTATTGCATACAAAATATGTGTAAATCAACCGTTTATGTTATCACCAAGGTTTTCCGTCAACAGTAGGCTATTAGTAGCTGAGTTTTAGGGGAGTCAAAAGTTACACACAGATTTTTTATTGTGTGGGATCAGCACCTTTAACCTCTGTGTTTTTCAAGGGTCAACTGAACGTGGAGAAATAGTGTTATCCTCTTTTTACAGGAAAGGCAAGTGAGTCCCAAAAGAAATTAATTAACTCACCTAGGTCACTCTGATTCCATGTGGAGAAGCTGCAACTATAAATCAGGCCCCTTGATGGCTTGAAAATGTATATTTTGCTTCTATTAATTTATTTTATTTCTAATAACACTAACTTTAACATAGTTTAATACCTTACTTGCTACATATTTTGTAGCAAGTAAGGTATTATACCAATAAGTTGGTATGTTCTTACTACTATTTCCCTCCTTTATCAAACATATCTAAAAATTATATATAAAACTAAGTGAAATACTAAATAGCTTCATTAGAATAAAATTAAAGTTCTATACATAGTATAAAATTATTTATTTGGGTGTTATTATTCTTTCTGTTTCTCTTCTTAGGTTGATCTGGTAAATAAATGACAAAACTGTCAAAACAAACCTAAATGCACCATTTTCGGGAATTAACTCACCAACTGCAGCTGCAGATTTATTAGCTATCGGGACATGTCATATATGGACACATTATTTTGAAGGAAGCTTTTGTTATCTCTTTCTTACAGTCAAAATCAAATGTGTTACTATGAATGACAAACACACCTTTTAATTCTTCATTTGGGACCATCATTTTTATAATATACTGTTTGCATCCAAAGAATATACCCAATGGTGCACTGAGATCTTAACATTAAGTAATTGGACAGATAAAGGCATGTGCTGCATTAGATAATGTAATGCCTTACCATCAGTATAATTAGGCAGAAGCAACCTTTCTATCAAATGAGACCAGCATTTATCCCACATGACATATGCTGGCATCTCTCAGCCAGTTGTTATAATGGTGCATGACAAGACAAACATCTCCCTGTTTTAGAAAATATTTTTATTTTCTTGTCAGGATTAAAAATGTAAATGTTCAATTTTATGAATATTTAATTTTTTAAAAGCAGGATGAAAGAAAAAGTAATTAAAGAGAAAGTTTATTGACTATAGTATATGAAATACATAAATTATTCCCCTAAAGTGATTAGAAATTACATAAAATTATATGATCCTGTTATGCTTATAAAGATAGAAATATATTGACAAACGAGTTAATCAATTACCAAGTAGATAATATTTTCTTATAAGCATATTAAAGTTTAAAATGAGCATTGGTAGCATAATAAATAAATTTTATTCAACAAATATTATGCACTAGGCCATACTAACTACTTTCTTTGCATGTTATTGTTTTATCTTTTTTTTTCATTTTGTTCTTTTATTTTGTTTTGTTTTTGTTACTTTTCTTCTTTGAGCGTTTTCCCTAGCAATAAATAATCTCATAAAATAAATAATTTCCATTCAGAGATGAGAATACTAAGGCTCTGAGAGGTTACATAAAATGCCCCTAATCACAGAGCTGTTAAAAGATGGCACCAGGATTCTACAGAAGGATCAGTGTCCTGGAACTTCAAACGACACACTCTGCTCTCCAAGGAGCAAAGCTTTTAGAATTAGAAAGTCCTGGATTTGAATCCCAGCTGTTTTATACGAGCTGAATGTAATCTTAACTTGCATGTCTGTAAGATTAGGAATAATAACACCAATTTGATAAAGTTATTGTGAGAATTAAATGGAGCTATGAAAGTAGAGAGCTCAGCACTGGGTCTGATAATGTATAACAAGTACACAAATGATAGCAACCATAAAACTCGTTTAATAAAAGATCTTACAATATTTCATGAAAGATTAACAAATGTGTTACAGGTTGTAGGATTTATTCATTTAACAATTGAATGAAATGAATCATCTCGTAATATCACAGGAGAGCTGTATCTCGTATCATGATTAAAACTGGTATCATTTCATAGGTTGGTTGGTTGGTTTTGGCTCAAGACTTTTAAAGGAAGTTATTTTCTAAGCTCCCTAGAGAGAGAATTAATACCTAAGGAAGCTGGGACAGCTCAGCTGCTTAAGCGTTTGCTTTGCAGCCCCACAGACCCAGGAACAAATCCTGGCCCCAGGCCACGCACACCCATAAGCTAACATGGGGTGTGCTTCCCACGAGGGAGGCCCCCAGTTCTGTTCTTGCCCACTGGTTTGGCCCCCAGCTCAGTTCCCACCCTTTGTGGCCCCCGCCCATCTTGTGGAATGAAACCATGTCAAAAACTGATGATGTACAACTATGGAGACTGCTCTAGGCCCTCCCCCTCCTCTCTGTCCCCCTCTCCCTCTCTCTCTGTCTAGCTTTGTCTCTCTGTCTCTCCCTGTCTCTGTCAAAAACAATAAAAAAAAAATTCCTTCACAAAACAACATTTGAGCAAACATAATATAAAAGGTGATGATTAAAGAAGGTAATGCCCCAAAGTTATTGGTTCAAAATAACAACTTTGCCAAAACTGTAGGATGATATCACTCTGAAACAAGTTTCTCTCAGAATTTCTAAGAGCAAGAAGTCATTAAGGTTGAAAAGTCTTAAGTTACATATAAACTGCTAGTAGTGAGCACATCAAAAAGTGTCCTTGTCTTCTAAATATGATGTTAGATACAAATTATATTCATAGATTGAGATATAAAAGAATCAGATTGAATCTCTTTTTCTCTGAGATGTTTTTGAAGTTGTAGTTCTTAAAAACGTATTTGACTTAATTACTTCTTTTTGAGATAAAAGAAAATCTAAGCTAATTCTGTCCGGATGGTTATACTATGCATACTAAAGCAATCATTTTCTGAGATATATAATAAAGATATTGCTTGCAACAGAATTCTAAGGAGGAGAGGGGAAGGTCTACATCTATCATCGATGTCAGAGAACGGATCCTCCTTTCCCATAACAGTTTTGCACTTCAAAAATGTGTTCAGATATGACTTAGTTTATATTGTATTAATAAAGAGATCAGAAAAATGTAGTCAAGTTCAATGAGATAAAAAGATCTATATTTTAGGTAAGTATGTTATAATTTTTAACCAAAATAAGATTACTTAAATTTAATCATTTAATTTTTTTCAATTTTACTATGAAAATTAATACTTGTTAAAGCATATCAAGTTCATGATTTGTCAATATGAAATTGTGATTTGAGCCTCCAGTCAGATCAGGCCTCAGTTCCTATTCATTTTTGTATTTCCGGAAAGGGCGACTATGTTCAGTCCATCCCACAGAAGCCTCTAGTACAAACTAGGAGGCTCCAGCAAATAATATCAATAGTAACCAAATACAAGCATCCTGGCTATGTGCTGTATATGTTTTACAAAACATCAATTTATATTACCTCCATATCTGTGTGAGATTTCTGTGAGGTTAGAGAGAAAGAAAGAATTGTGTCTGTTTCACAATGAATATACTAAAACAAACAAACAAAAAATGTATTTAAATTAACTAATTTTGTAATTGAGGATAAAGTATAAGCTTTTCTGCTAGAACCCTAATAATGGCTTATACAAAGGGATGTGTTTTTATGAGTCCTGCTTGAGAAACCTCCTTTAAGAGAGAAACTCAATGAATGAGAAGTGTCAGGTCAGGATTTGACTTTTGAATGTAGTAAGTAGTGCTATTAAAAAAGGGAGACTATTTAGTGTCTCTGATTCTGCTGCCCATCAATGACTATTGAATAGTAATAACTCCTTCAAAATATTATTATAAGAATTAACTGAAATGTGTCAAAGACCTCAGTGCAGATCAGAATTTTAGTTATTTTTTCCTTTAAACAGATTCATTATTTTTATCTGATAAGTTACCTAAAACTTTAAGAGATAGTTTATTGATGGCAGTTCTGTGAATAACTTGAATCTAAAAACTAAAATATTAGAATTCATAATTCTATTTAAAAGTTAGGCCAAGGACTTGAGGTAGCAAGAAATGTAAGTAGGGGGTATTAAGATGTCACAGAAGAATTTTAATGGCAGTCTATCATACATTTAAAATCTTCCTCCCCAAAAAGTGCACTGAAGTTTGGCAAGGCATAGTAAAAATAAACCAACTCAGATAGCCTACAAAATATATTTTTTCATAGACAGAATAATAAAAAAAAGAGCTATTTTTAGATTTAGAACAATATTTTTGCCCAGTAATACAGGGTAAAGAAAATAAGAGTGGAATTCTTCTTGCATTGAAGGCTATTTAAATGTGAACCTAAATTGAAAGAACAATCAATGTTGAGTTGTGATAAAGAACACATTTAAAGTGACACCTACTATTAAAGGGACACATTATAGCTGTTGCTAAGAGATATTATGACTCCTCAAGTGACATAGATATTAGAAGTCTTCATCATATCTCTCCACTCCTTGCTCACGTTATCCTCCCTGCCCATACCCTCTAGTCATGTGGCCATTCAGTTATAAAAATATCTATGAGAGACATGCAAAATTTTGAACCATATAAATCAAGGAACCTGCTTAATCAAGAGTCTGCCTAGTTAAGATTTTTACAATTTACATTAAAGTTTATGTTCTAGATACCAACGTCATTTAAGTGGTCTATAATGAAATGTGCAGTGGTTTATATTTATCTCTTCCCTACATTAATCATGTAGAAATATTTTTCAACTTCACATTTTTTTAATTTTCTTGACCTAAAATACACACACTTGTGTGAAATACATATACACATACAGTGTTCAGATGAATCACTTACCTTACACCATTATTTACTTCCAAATACATTCAACCATATATTAAAGTGACACTGTATTTATAAGCCTTCTAAATTTTAAAAAGTTTCTTCTACATACCAGCCCCATCAGTTTTAATTCTGTTGGATGGTATACTGGGCTCTCCTATACCCAATGTATTAGTTGCTACCACACGAAACTCATATTCCATCCATGGGATTAAATCCACTGCTTTTGCTGCCTCCATATTTCCTTCAATAATTGGTGGATCTAAATAAAATGAACATTAAACAGAGAATATTAAAGTAACATCACACTTATAAGACCCTTCATATTACTGTTTTGAGAAAATGGCCCATATTCCATTGAGTTGAAATAAAAATAAAGATGAAAAATGACAAAATGTTAAGTCCAGGGAATAAGTGGAGAGAGAGGTCATTAATAAATAACAAACTAGAAAGAGTGATAAATGTATGAAACTTCTGTTTAGTAAGTCTAGGGTGGGGGGATGAACAAGCTCCTTGCTCACACCTATACTTCCAGTCCATGGATGACACTTTGAACAGCAAGGAACTCTGTTCTAAAGGTAGAACTCAGAAAGGTTTCCTGAGGCAATGATACAACTGGGACAATGAAAAATTTTATGGAATGCCACTGATGTAGTGTATGGGTAGCAAATGATTTATTACTAGAGCACTCATATGTTTATATTTCTCTTTAACTGGTTTTGTAGATTTATACCCAAATAATTTGGGACAGTGATAATAAATGTCATAATAATTCATATAGATTTACTAAGTAATTTTCAGAATTTATACTGCTAGATAACTAGATACTAATGGGAAGATTATAAATTAGGATTAAGATATGATCTGAGATTGCTTATTTAATTGAGAATGAGAAAACACACAACCAGGTCAGGACTATGCATTATTTTAAAGTCTCTTAAAATATTTCCACAAGTGTTTTTAATAATTAACCAACATATATATGCATGTAAATAGCTGTACACCACTTATTTGGAAAGTTTGTTTCTTTAGGTTTGTCTGTGATTCATTGTCTTATTTGTCAGAAAATTTTTTAAATGTCATTAAGTGAATGTCTTTTTTTTTTTTTTTTTTTGACAGAGAGGGAGAGAGGGAGAGAGAGATACAGAGACAGAGAGAGAACTGAACTAGGGGAGCTCCCAGTTCAGCACATGGTTCCGCACAGGCCGGGGCCGGGATTCGATCCTCAGTCCCTGGAGCTGCAAAGTGAGCACCTAACCCACTGAGCCATCCCGGCTTCCCCATGAATGTCTTTTTTTTAATTGTTAAATTTATTGGAATAATGCTGGTTAGTACAAATTACATAGTTTCAGGTGTGCAATTCTACATTACATCATCCATGTGTTGCATCATGTGCTCACTACACAGAGTCAGTTCTCCTCCCATCACCATATATTTGATGTCCCATCCCTTCTCCCTTCCCCACTCCACCCTTCCCCTCAGGTAACCCCTAAAGTTTTGACTGTGTCCATGAGTTTTTGTTTCTTTGTTGCTTTCAACTTTATGTTCTACATATGAGTGAAATCATATGGTGTTTGGTTCTTTCTGTCTGGCTTATTTCACTTAGCATGATGATCTCTAGGTCCATCCACGTTGTTATAAATGGCAGTATTTCATCTATTCATGTGGCTGAGTAGTATTCCACTGTGTAAATGTAGCACAACCTCTTTATCCAGTCATCTACCAAAAGACACTTTTGTTGTTTCCATGAGAAGGCCACTGTGAATAGTGATGTGATGAACATTGGAGTATATATTCACATATCTTTACAAACTAAGATTTTCTCATTTTGATGGTAGATACCCAGAAGTGGGATTGCTGAGTTGGATAGTAATTCTTACTTATTTGAGGAACCTTCATACTGTCCCCCATAGTGATTGTACCAATTTGCTTTCCCACCAGCAATGCATGAGGTTTCCTCTTTCTTCACAGCCTCTCCAACACCTGTTATTCCTTGCCTTGTTGATAATAGCTATTCTAACAGATGTGAGGTGGTATCTCATTGTGGCTTTGATTTTCAGTTCCCTAAAAGCTAATGAAGTTGAGCATTTTCTCATGTCTGTTGGCCATTTGTATGGGATTTGGTTGGTTGCCTATTTGTTTTGTTGGTGGTTTCCTTTGTTGTGTAGAAACTTTTTAGTTTGAGAAGTCCCATTCATTTATTTTTGCTTTTACTTCCTTTGCCTTTGCCTTCATAGAGTCCTCCCCGAATCTAAGGTCTACAAGTTTAGTATTGATGTTTTCTCCTATGCATTTTATTGTTTCAAGTCTTATGTGGAGGTCTTTAATCCAATTTTAGTTAATTTTTGTGTAAGATGGCAGATTGCAGTTCAGATTAGTTAGGAAATTTTTATCTGATAATGCATACCATGAACATGTAGCTTTTTAAGATGTTTGTATTCAGTCCCACAGTAAATACAAAGCATCTCAGTGTCCAGTTCCTGCTTTTGGACAAATTTCTGTGTGGCTCAAATTATCCCATGCATCATCTTGCTATGATTTATCGCTCCTGGAAATTAATTTTGTCATCTGTTCTCTTCTTTTAATTATGAATTTGTTCCATATATTAGACATATATATTTTACTTTCTGGGTTTGGTTTTGCCTTCTTCTCTGTTTTGCTCCAATTTATCTACTTTCTCCTCTACCCTCCCTCATACTAAATCAGAATTGGTCTTAGTTCACATACATAGAGACTTCTTTTATGTAATTAGAAGAGGGGAGGTAAATTTTGGTTTTGTGAAGTGCTCTTTCAGGAGAAAAGAAAAAAACAGTGAACTCAGTATAATATTACATTGGGTAGGGTACCCCTCCTTCCTCTCCAGATACCTTTCAATGATTTTGTGCTTCCTATAAAAGGTGAGGCTCTATTGAGTCAAATGGTGACCACCAAAAAGGTATGTCTATGTTCAAACCACCAGATTCTGTGACTATGACCTTATAAATAAAGGGTCTTGTAGACCTTTTTAAGAATGGAATTAAGGGGAAACTGGGATGGCTCAGTGGGTTAGGTGCTCACTTTGTAGCCTCGGGGACTGAGGATCGAATCCCGGCCCCGGCCCGTGTAGACCCATATGCTGAACTGGGAAGTGCCCCCAGTTCAGTTCTCACTGGGGCAAGACCCTGGCCCAGTTCCTGCCCTGTGCAGCCCCAAGCCCACCTGTGGAATGAAACTATGTGGAAAAAAATCGATGATGTGCAACTACGGAGACTGTTCTGGGCCCTCTCCCTTCTCTCTGTCTCTGTCTCTGTATCTCTCTCTCTGTCAAAAACAATAAATAAATCTTTAAAAAAAAATTTAAAAAAAAATAAAAAGAATGGAATTGAGACAAGGATCTTGGGATAAAATGATCATGGATTATATAGGTAGACTCTGAATGCAATGACAAGCATTCTTATAAAAGAAATATAGATGAGAGACACACATAGAAGAGGAGGATGCAACATGATCACAGAGGTAGAAATTAAAGTGATGCAACCACAAGCAAGGACAACTGGAACCACCGGAAGCTGGAAGAGGCCAGGAATTGGGTTGTTTCCTAGGGCTCTTGAAGATGGTACAGCCCTGCCAACACCTTGATTTTGAACTTCTCATTTCTACAACTGTTAGAGAGTACATTTCACCAAATTGTAATAATTTGTTATAGTAGCCATAGCTTATGGAATTATTTGAGAATTAGTGGTTCTATGAGTATGGGAAGTCCAAGTAAAAAAGTGCAGTAGAAGTTTCAAGGGGGCAGTCTGATCCTCTCCCCTATGTGCCATTCTGCAAAACCTCAGCACCATTTACATGCCTAAAGAATGAAAATGTTGGTAGCATTGCAAAGGGTCCCTCTTGGCAAGGGCATGATATTCTCATGATAGTTAGGGCTTTCTTGGAGTTTTTCCAAGTAGCTGGGCAGTCAGTCACCAGGTACGGGCAGATTTAGGCTGGATCAGAGCAGGAAGAACTTGATGGATGTGCAGTGGAGACTGAAGCTGGCAGACTGATTCTGAGCACATGTGAAGATCCAATATAAAAACACCCCCCAAACAAATAGAAGATCAGGGATATGTTCAAAGAGTAGAAAGCAATACTTAACCACAGAAAATGTTTGGAGGAATAGTGAGATATAAAGAAGTAAAAAGTACACTGGAGTCATTCTGTGGTAGACTTTGGATTATAGAAGAGAAATAGGGCCTGTGACTTTAATGGCTGAGATGAAGAAAGTAAGAACAGGCAAAAAGCCTTGGAGTGACTGCCATGAAAAGATAGGCCCCAGTGAGAAACCCTTGGTTCAGTGCTGCAAAGACCTCTTCCAGGAAGGGAAACAGAAAGTGGATGTTAGGAAGATGTTAGGATGTTAGGAATTCTAGATTATATCTTCTGAATGATTAGGAAAGAGTTGCTATCTACAAGTTAAGAATAATAATCTGTACCAGGATTGTTAAAGGTGTAAAGACTGCTCCTTTTAGAACAAAACTAATTGCAACCATTCTTATTAATATACATTAACATCAACACTTATGAGAATATAAATATATAAAACAAACATGTTTTGGCATATATTTACAATATTCTCTCAATAAAGCTATATATAACATGTAAAAAGTAAAAATAACTTAGCCAAATATGACAGCCTTCTATCATTTTAGAAAAATAGATCTCACATTAAAAGTGGCTCTTCTATCTAGCCTGCTTTCCTTCTCCTAGACTGAGGCAGGACTTTTGGCACATACCACACCAAGAAAATGAGATTAAAAAGCTTGCTTTTTCTCTAACATATTCCCAGATCCAACCTTGAGGTAGGTAGCACATATAATCAGTCCAACTGGAACCTCAAGACTGGTAATGCCCATAAAAGGCCCCCACACACAATATTTATTCTGCTTCCTCCTTGTTTGCTTGTAGTTAGGATTTGAGGACACATTTATGTCTCTTCTACTTATTTATGTTTTGAAATCCTTCAGAAAAAAGAAAAAGAAAAGAAAAAGAAACTCTTCAGGGCCTAGGATACCTAACATGACATTTTGCAAATAGAACTATTAAGTAACTATTCACAAAAAATATATATATAGATAGATATAGACATATAGATATATACAATATAAATACAAAATTTGTGCTCAGAGTAGATAATACAAGAAGTACAACCTTGTATATAGCAATCTCTTTATTGTCTTGTTCTCCCTGAATCATGAAGGCTGCTGGTAAAAGCGTGATTCAGGAAGAATCATTGAGCATGGGATATTTTGCCCACACACAAAATATCCCATGCTCTATGACTCTTATGTCAGTGTTCTGCTGGTAAAATTATCCTGCTTTCTCTAAAGCAGAAGGTAGTCTCTCCTGTCCATCCTCTTAGGCCCTCTCCCACTCTCTTTTAACTGTGAGTTTACCTTTGTGTGCTTCTCCCATCCATTGCTACTGTGTTTTATTCTGGACCCTAAATGTCCCTATAAATGAATGTGGATCTCATGCCCTCTTCTCCAGCCCTGGTAAAAACAATTGTATATGCTTTCTTTTGCCAACACCACCCACACAGACAGGTTGGAAGCAGAGGTCACATATGCTTTTGGAAGAGGATTCATGTCCCAAGCTAAACTGAGAATATTCAGGAGCAGACTTTGTGTCCCCTCTCTTCAGCTAAGGTCCCTGCAACATGGTTGTTATTCCTGGAGCCAGAAAGGGAAAAGTGTACTTTTCACAACAGAGTGGGAATTGGGGAACGGAATCTCAAGTTCATGATTTTTTACTGGGTCAGTTCTAAGTGAGGCCACTTCTTACAAGTAAACTGAGTATAAAAATCTTAACTGCATAATGCCTATAAAATGTTGTTTATTAACCTGAAAAGTATTTAAATCTTGGTTCTACATCTGAGTGTCAATTTCAAGCAAAGAGATATAGAGTAGAAGATATACTTGTTACTTGAATTCTTAGGTCAAAAGACCCCCTTGAGAATGTCTTATTTTAGTAACCAGGCATGAGAACTAATCCACAGATATATTTCAAACACCTTGAGTCCAGAAGGCTTGGTATAAAGCATTCCAACTATTCTTCGGAGGAAGAGAGAAGCAAGCTTCCTGGGTATCTGAAGGCCAATACTTCAGTGTTTTGTTCTCCTGGCAACCATGCTGGGTTGATATGACTTCAGGCCACAGCAACTAGTTAACTGAGGAGCTTCAAGAACAGGCAGAATAACCTCAGGACTGAAAAGCACATTGTCTCAAGAATCAATCCAGGCAATGTAATCCCACCTGTTCTAGGTTCTTGGAAGTTGCCAAAGTGAGTCCTGACATTTCCTTAGGGTATCTACACAATCAAAACCTTTAGCATTCAATTTAAAACCTAAGCATTTGAAACAACCCAGGGAGAATTACCCTGTCCAAGTTTCCACTAAAAGAGCTGGTTTGTGTTTGAGAATGGAAAGGAGAATTTAAAGGCTTCTCACTGGTGCTGACACAACCACTCAGTGTTCTATTAGAGGCTCTAGACCTAACCCAGAGATCAAGTTGCCCGGCAGGACACAGGAGGGAGCCATAGATGTGGCAAAGAACCCTGCAGCAAAGGCAAAGCAAATTGTGACCTAGCAGCCCAGAAGGTGTGATTCATTGATCCTCTCTAAAAAAAAATGTAAATGTAGATTCTTTAAAAAATCATAAATTCATATTTAAAATAAGAAAAAGTGAAGCTACAAAAAGTCAAAAGAGAAAACAATAAACATCTCAAAACAAGCATAGTGTGTTCTTTTTTTAAACACATCAATTTGCCAAAGATTTAAAAAGAAAGTACTAAATACTAAGTAAAGATATGGCAGAAGAGCTGCTCATATACTGGTGGTGAGAATAAAACCTGGGTCTGCCTTTATACAGAATAATTTGGTACTATAGTTGTGGGTTTAAGCCCGTTTACACTCAATAACTTAATTTACAAATGTCTATATTAAAGAAAGAATCTAAAGATCAGTGAAATATTTATGTGCAAAGATATTAATTGCAGATTTGTGACAACCAATTGCAGAACTTTAAATATAAAGACATTTTTTTCTTCTCCTTTTTAGAAAATGTATTTCAAGTTCTCTTAATTGCTCTTCATAGCATAGCTCCCAGGCTTCTTTATGCTTTAGCCAACATCCCACTTACACACAGACAGCCAGACAGACACCCATCACCAACAATTTTCAATATATTTTTTAACTCTGAAAGTAGCAGCATAGAATCAAACAGCATTCTAAATGTGATGTGGGCATCCTGTAGAACCCTGGGAATGATATCAAATTTCAGCTGTCCATCACTTAATAAGTCCAAGAGAAGTAATATTCACTGTAGAATGTTTTAAAGCTATAGTCTTTCCTTTTAACTCATTATTCTAAATTTCATCCTGGAACTGATAAAAATTTATATCTTTGAAAAATATTTATTGGAAATCTTAAATAATTACCTACTCAAAACTGAGTTTAATCTTGCACCCTCCTTTTTAGTGGACACCACTATAAATAAAAAACAAATGATGTTTATTTCTGCATTTGTTGCAAAATGTGTTTTTTACTTACACTTAGGATACAGTCACAAGTGAACTTTACTTATACAATTAACAAAAAGAACACAGAAGATAATTTGCAAAATAATAGCTTTTTAGCTCCCAATAGAGAGTTGAATTAGTGAAGATACATAATTAACTAAAGTCATAATTGGTAGAATTGGAAGAGGAAGAAGTAGTCATAGGTGTTCATAAGAAGAAAACCATTAAACTTTACACAAGTATTTAAAAACAAAGTGCAGTCTGGCATGACTGATTTGAATCCCTGAGAGCCCCAGATCTGAGTGTGCATTCATCAGCCAATTCTTTTTTGTAGGTCTTCACCAAGTGTGCTCAAGAAGATTTGGGGCCAAGACAAGAGAGACATCCACCTGAGACACAGACACCTCAGATCTACTTAAGTCTAAAAGCAGAGCAGAAAAACTGAGACCTACTCACACCCTCTGTGCTGAATAGTAGTAAGTGGGCAGCAGCAGTGGGGTAAGTGTCAGGATAGCTAAGAGAGACCTATTTCCCTGCGAGAGGGGAGGTGCTTTGGATCTGCTGAGGTCTGAAGAAAGAATGGGAGCACTGGGGAAAAAGAAAAAACCCAGGCACTCTGGAGTTTAGACTGATTATCACACAATAGCTATCTGGACAAAAGCAGATTATGTCAAAGAACCTTCTCTGAGGTCCAAGCTAGAAGAGCCACCTGAAGTCTGATGGTAGCGTTGGAAAACTTCCAGACACTTGGATAGGAGGCAAGTTTCTGACCTTACATTCAAATTGCTAGAAGTCTGTATTGGCCTGTATCTAACAGCAAAGATCAGATTATCTCAAAGAAAGATTAGATTGACTCAGCTCCTAAAAGAATGACATATATTTTCCTGGGCATAGATAATATATAATACTTTAGCTTCTACTGTTCTTTTACATATAATGTTTCAAAAGCAATAAAAAAATTATCAGACACACGAGAAAACAAAAAATTGTGGCCCATTATCAAGAAAGGAAAAAAAAAATCTATATAAGCAGACTTAAAGATGACAAAGATATTAAATGACCAGGCATAGACTTTAGCACAACTATTATAAATGTGTAAAATATCAAGCTGGAAAAGTTACACAGCATGTATAAACAAATAGGAAATTTCCATGAAACAATATTAAAAGGAGCCAAATGCCAAAAAAATAACTTACAAATAAAAAAATACGATCAAAATTATTTTAATGGGATTTTCAGCTGATTTAACATAGCAGCGAAAACAACCTATGAAACTGAAGAAAAGTGATTAGATATTATCCAAATAGAAACACAAACATACACCCACAGTCTATGGAAAACATCAATCTAATATATATGTCAATATAGCCCAAGAAGAGAAAGAAAGAGAAGGAGGGAGGAAAGGAGGAAGAGAGGAAAGAAGAGAGGGAACAGGATACAGAGAGAAAGAGAGAGAAAGAGAGAAATATCTGGAGAAATACTGACTGAGAATTTCCAAAGTTAAAAAAAGATATCAACTCAAAGATCCAAGATCTTTATCAGGATAAATACAGTATCATGCAGCTGAAAAGCAAATATGCAGAGCAATCTTGAAAGTAGCTAGAGGAAATGGACACACTAAATACAGGGATACAAGGTTAAAACCAATAGAGGCCATCTCATCGGAAACGATGAGGCTAAAAGACCAAGGCACCATGTTTTAAAAGTTATCTCAATAAAAAGTACCTAAGAATTAATATCAAAAAAATTACTTAGGGGAAGCCGGGATGGCTCAGTGGGTTAAGCGCTCACTTTGCAGTGCCAGGGACCGAGGATCGAATCCCGGCCCCGGCCTGTGCGGAACCATGTGCTGAACTGGGAGCTCCCCCAGTTCAGTTCTCTCTCTGTCTCTGTATCTCTCTCTCTCTCTCTCTCTGTCAAAAACAATTAAAAAATAAATAAATAAATATTTAAAAAAAAAATTACTTAGATAAAATATGAAAGACAGTTTTTAATGTGTAAAAGCTAAAAGTCTTTGACTCCAGAAACTTGAACAATTAATAATGTTTAAAAAAGTTCTTAGGGAAAGTATACTAGATAGAAATCTAGTTCTATAGAAAGGAATGAAAAACACAGAAATAGTATATATGTTGGTAGATATAAAGGAATTAAGAAACAACTTTCAGTGAACTAAGAATAAAAAAGAACTTTCTAAACCTGATAAAGGGCATCTAAAATAACACAGTGCTGAAAGAAAACAAACAAAAAACTGTCAACCAAGAAATGTATATGCAGTATGCAATAAAGCTCTTTTAAAACTGGTGGTAAAATAAAGGCATCCTAGATAAGCAAAAACTGAGAAAACTGGTTGCTAGCAGACTTACTTTACAAGAAATATTAAAGGAATTTCTTTAAGCTGAAAGCAGTTATTCCAGAGAGTAATTTAGAAAAACACCACCCCCAAAAGGAACACTGGTAAAACTAATTATGTAATGATAAAAGACAGTACTTATTTCTTCTCATCTGATTTTAAAGCCATTATAGAAAACTATATCTACTTATCTATGTATCTATCTATCATCCATATATACATACTTATAAATATACATAAATACTTATATATGTATATATGTATACATGTAAACACATATGTGTGTATTGTGCTAACTAAAATTAATTGTGTTAAAATAAGTAAAGTTGTATTGTTGGGTTTATAGTATGTAAAAATGTAATATATTTGACAATAACTTAAAGGGGCAAAATAGCAAAGCTGTATTAGAACAGTAATACCAGATCATAACTCAAATCCACAGGGCACAAAAAAAATGAAATAGTAAATAAAAAGGTTAATATAACAAATTCTATAAATACATACTTGCTTTTCTTTCTTCTCTTAGCTACTTTGATTATATAATTCTTTGATTATAGAATTAAATAATTTTAGCAGATGATTACTGAGTTT
>PVKE010007716.1:0-37500 GCA_004027555.1 Craseonycteris thonglongyai
GAGAGGGCACCAGCATTATGGACACACTCAATGGTTTGGTGTTTACCTGGAGAGGAGGGGAGAGGGGGGAGGGAGAGTTGTGTGGGGAAGGGGGAGTGGGCACCAGATATATCGGGTTGGAGGGGGACCTGATTCTGGGAGCTGGGCACATAATGGGATGCATGGGTGATGTGATGTGGAGTTGTCCATTGGAAAACTGTCTGATTGTTACCAACCAATGTCACCCCATTAAATTTAACAATAAAATATAATAATATTAAAAAAAAAAAAAAGATCGTTGTTAACCAATGCATAATCAGGAGGCAAAGTGAGCATCACAGCATAAAACTTCTTAACACCTGGATGTGATTGTGATTGTAGCTAATGGTGAGGTATGAGACATGAAACAGATATTTTGATGGGAATGAGAAATAGGAAATCTAAAGCAAATGGTGCTGTTCAGACTGGCTTTCTCTCTAGGGGACTTCCTGATAATCATGGAAAAATACAGGCATATAGGAAGCCCTGGGGAGTTTAGTTGGATAGAAAAGCGAGCCCTAAAGAGAAGGTAGAACAGTAACATACTCAACCTCACTACCTTAACATAACATATAGTCCTTAACATAAGAGTCCCCTTACCTTACAAGGATGAGATGCTCCAAGAACTGGGATGGAAGTTTTGATCATTGGAAAAAATCCTTCCTCGAGTCGCCAGATCTAGAGGTCTATAAGCCCAGAAGAAACTCCAGATCCAGCTTTACCATTATTGAGCCTTTGCTGAAAGGACTCCTAGAATTAAAAATAATAAGTAAATAAATAAATAAATACTTTTATCTGTTGCTCACACTTCCAGCTGGATCATTCCACTCCCACCCCCAATCCTGAGGACCTGAACATCTTAGATGACCACCTGGAACATTGTTTATAGCATCAAAATTGTTAATAGTATTCCTATCACTTGTGTGAGTATATACATGTATGGAAAGGAAGAAAGTTAGTTTGTTGTAATGACATCTGTGTTCTGTTACACTGCACTGCATTCAAATACACAAGGCAAAGAGTAACTAAGACATAAAAAACATTGTTCTCCCAAGAAGTGGCACTCTCAGGCCCATGATAATCAACATACAACCACTTATAATTAACAATATTCATTTATCTACAATCTTATTTATATAATCAATTTGATAAGAAGACCCTCAAAACTTGAAGAATATGGAGAGAATTCAAACTTCGGAATCAGGAATGTTGAATTGTAAGAGATGTAAAACAAATGAAACAATTCATAGCGTCATATCAATTTCTAGTTGCAACAAAATGTGACATTTATAATTTACTCTTTTCTTCTTGAAACACCTAAACATAGAGCAATTTAATCCTAACCTTAGTAGAGTATGAAAATTAAATATTGAATACATCCCACAAAATCTATGAGAAATAACAACCAGCTAACAAAGCTTAGATGGCCTTACTTGATGACTACCAAATGAAGTTTTAATGGATACCTTCAAATATTTCTTAAAAAAAATAAATAGCCAGTGGTCTATACTGACCTATGCAGACTGGATTGTCGCAAATTATTTAATAAAAATAATACATGAAGGAAAAGGTCAAAGATGACCAGTCAATCATCTCATATTGTTCCTGATAGATTTCTTTGCAAAGAAATAATATTATTGGGACACATTAGTATAGTCACATCTAAAGTTTTCTTGCTTCTTATACAGAATATTGACTAGGTTTGCAATTTGCAAAGGAGGGTCATACAATGTATTTGCAGATGTACAGGCCAGTAAACTGGTAGACATGTGGACATGCAGAGCTGAGTTTGTTTCATTGCCTGGTCTGTTTTCCAGATGTGTTCAGGTAAGACTGTCACTGTAGAGTTGCTGGCCACCATCCTAGCTCAGTCTCAGACACTAAACATGTGCTCTTGTGGCAAGGCATCATCAGTGGTGTTTTTTTTATTTTTTTTTTAACTAGTTAGAACATATAAGGATGAATAATAAAAACCAGAAAGAGGCCTTGGACATAAAATATTCAAAGCAGTCATTGAGGGTTTTAAACTGAGAAAAAATAGCTTACTAAGTGTGTAATCAAACCTGGGAATACAAATTTTATGTCCTGAGTTTCTGAGGACATTGGTAATGCCAGGCACTCGGGTGATTGTTGACATTGACCTGGTAGCTTGGTCTAAGGGACAATTTAGGCAAATTCAGGCCAGACGGCACAGGAAGATGTGCTATCTCAGCATATGCCCAACCCAATCCTCTGTGTCATGTGATCACAGGCTAGAAGTGCTTTTCTTAGAATGTCATTACCTAACTGGTCTTTTGGTAGTCAGTATACCTGATCAGCCAGTAATGTAGGCACCTGAAACCCTCTATGCTTCACTACCTAGGCATAATGAGGTGGATTAAGGAATGGAGACATGACTACTTACAAAGGCCCTTAAATGGATTAGAACATGTTATTTTCCTGTGCAAAAGGCTTAGGGCATTTTGAACACATTGTACTTATAATGCCAAGGACTTACCAGATCTTTCATTTCTGATCTCAAATGCAAATAAAGTACTTTCTCCATTTTGTAAAGATGGAAAAAGTGGAGCACAATATAGTAAAATGAAAGCTAGAGTTTACAGTTCTCTTAGTGGAACCTCATAATTAGAACTGTCATGTGCATAATTCAAGTTAAATAAAAAACAAACAAACAAATAAAGCTTTGTTGAGGAAAATGAGTTTTAAAACTGAATTGGTTGTCTAGTGGAATCAAATTCATATAGTAACTCTTTAGCACTCCACTATTTTTGTCTATATATGTGTAGGTCAGTTGTTCCATTAAATTTATTTTATTCTATGTACAATCACATAAGCTCATATAAGGACAGTTGCTGAGTCATTCTATCCAGAGAGCAATAATTAGACTACTACATATGAGAAAGTCATAAGTAGATAAAAGTCCAGAGACATTTCAAAAGTAGATGGATGAAGCAGGAGAAAGTCATTACTCACAGTCACTTTTTCTAAAAAGCCAGATAATGTATTCACTTTACAGATATTTGTTGAGGTCCTACTATGTGCCAAGCACTGTTTTAAGCCAGGTGAAAACAGAGCAATGAAAGAAAAGACAAAATCTTTAAAGAATTTGGAAAAAATTGAAAACCTTAGTTATAACTTGGAACACTCTAATATTTAGGTGAGTATAGGAGAAAGCAGCTAAGAAGTTGGAAAAGGAGGAGCAAAACCAGGAAAGGGTCATATCACAGAATCAACGTATATAACGGGCATCAAAAAGGAGAGACACGGGGAAGCCGGGATGGCTCAGTGGGTTAAGCGCTCACTTTGTAGCACCGGGGACCGGGGATCGAATCCCGGCCTGGCCCGTGCGGACCCATATGCTGAACTGGGGAGCTCCCCCAGTTCAGTTCTCTCTCTCTCTCTGTATCTCTCTCTCTCTCTCTCTCTCTCTCTCTCTCTCTCTCTCTGTCAAAAATAAATAAATAAAAAAAATATAAAATTAAAAAAAATAAAAGGAGAGACATTAACTGATTAGAAAGCCTTGGTGAGAAAGTACAATAAAAAAAGAAGAGCTTATTTAATTTGGCAATATTGATGCCATTGGTCACTAGGATTAGCAAAGTCTCCATGGAAATATTGATAAAGAAGCCTAATTTGAATGACTCTGAGATGAAGAAGTGGGTATGGTCACTACAGACAATTTGTCCTATAAGTTTTGTAGTGAATGAGAAGTAAAGAAATACAGACAATTGGAGGGAGATGTAAACAAATGAGAATTTTTTAAAGTTGGAGTTAGAACATATAAGGATGAATGGCGCAAGCTTATTTGCTGACAAATAAGGTACAGCAGAGAGAGAGAACTTAATGATGGTTGTTAGAAGGAACATCTTAAAAATGTAAGATGAAGTTGGACCCTAAGCACAAAAATGTGGGTGGTTTTTAATGAATGCAGACACTCCTTATTCATAGTAATAAAGAGGCAGAATTTTAATACAGACATAGGTGGATTGTTAGTTTGAAAGGTGGAAAGATATGATACCTGTTGCTTTTTTAAATATGGGATTGGTAGACTTAAAAAAAAAAACTTTGAAGAAATGTTTTCTTTTAAGAATTATGGTGTAGCATTTAGGGGAGTTGATGAGAAAAAAATGGTATGAAAATCATAAGGTCAGTTTTGTGGTCTGTGTTTTGCTTCAGCAATATGCAGCTATAGAAGTACAGAACGTGAGACTTTGGGGCTTATCAAGATTTCAGCTTTGCCAAGCAAAAATACTTATATGGGATGATTTTAAAGATGCACATGGGATACTACCAAGGTAAGGAAGTAAGTGTGAATTAGAAAAAAATTACAGAAAGAAACTAGAAATGTCAATGAACTGGAAATCTAAGTGCAAAGAATTGGTGCAGTTAGAGACTAGGAATTCAGATGAGATATTGGAGGCAATACAGTTATCAATGTCAACAAGAATAAGGGGGTGACTAATATAAACAGCATCTAAGGTGCAGTGAGAAAGAGACTGATAGAAACAAAAAGACAAAAGAACAGATGGCTGAAGTGTGAAATTGAATGGATGGTACCAATGGATCATATAGAATCTAAGGGTATTTATTACAGAATAATTTAAGCTGCTGTAATAAAGAGACCACAAAACACAGTGGCTTCAATAAGATAAACGGTTGTTTCTTTCTCTCAAGATAGCTCAGGAACAGGCAAGAAAACAAAAGAATCAGGCTGCTTTGGTCCATGACATCCTTCAGAGATTCAGTGACTGCCATGTGGCCCCAGCATCTGGATGTTCCGTCATTTGTATGGGCAAAGCTGGCTCATCATCATCATATTCAGGAGAAAAGAAAATTAAGGGTAAGCTGCTTCCTCTTAAAGAAGTTGAACAGATCACTTAATTGACCATATCTTAACAATATAGTCACACCTCAATAGTCTGGTTGATTGGGCATGTGTCTCACCAAACCTTAAAGATTTCTATTACTAAAGGGAAGAAGAAGAGGAAGGCCATGGGGGGACAACTAGCATCTCTCCCAAAATGTTATGTCACCAAAAATAATGACAAAGTAGCAATGTGTTTGTTTCTTTGGAATTAAAATCTTTACTTCATAGAGATTATAATGTAATTGCTGTATTTATTTACAAAATTCGTGTATTGAGTTTTTCTCTGTGCTGCTGATCTTGAAAATAAAACAGCCAGTTATTTTTACCAGCAAAATGGGTTAATGGAGAATAGTAGAGAATTACAACTCAGGATAAACGTGCTATAGCAAAAATTATAGGTAAGTCTAGCAAACAAAAGAGAGAAACATTGTGGAGAAAAAGGAGGAAGCTTGAGTGGGGAGGTGCTTTGAACAAATGTTTTGGAGGAAAGCACAAATTCAGAGTCATAAGGGCTTCTCATTGGCTGAGTTGTGTTGGCTCTCACTGGTTAGGCTTATTGCTAGGAGAGGAGAAAAACTTTCCTTTTCCTACTGAGGTGGTAGAGACCCTCCTTGCTCAGAATGCAAGGTAAAGCTCTTCCTGTTGGAGTCTAACAGACATTTCTTCTTGTTGGGGTGTTTAATTGATGTTGAGTTTAATTGGTAGTGAGTGAGAGTTCTTCCTCTTGGCTTCCTGGTTTTGTTTTATAAACGTAGTTTCTGTTATTTAGTTTCATTGTACCATGACATGAATAGGGAATACTTACATGATTCTAGCATGGTCCTTCATGTCAAGGACCATGTCAAATTCTTTGCCAGGGGAACAATACAAACAAAAACAGTTATGGATACTAGGTCAGCACAATGTCTGCAATAAAGTTGAGTACCAAAAAGGAAGAATGTTGGCATTCTCTCTGAGTCAGGTGAGTGCAGGGAGGGAGTGAGGAAGACTTGGAGAAGGTGTACAAGAACTATCAGTGTAGCCATCACTTTTGTGTTGTTACATGGCTTTACAGGCCTCTGCAATGAACACAGTGTGTTCAATTCACTTTCTCATACATTCCTACAACCATCCTATGAGGGGTGTAGGCCGAATGTGATTAAGATAGCATAAGGGACTTGGGCCCAGGGCTGAAGAAATATCGGTGGCCAGGAGCAGCACCAAACAAGCTGCCCACAAGAATGCCAACATGCCATCTCCACTTACATAGTCACAGAAATGCAGAAATAGCTCATGACCATCTCCCTTCTAATGTTTATCAGCACAGATGTCAAAACCACTATTTCGGGTGCACAGTTTGTTAAGGTTTGACAGCTATACAACCTTCCTGGGGGAACGGTAATGAGCAGTTTACCATCTTTCCCCACAGCTTAGCTGATAAAGAAAGTCCACCACTTTCAAAAAGCTTGCCTTTATTCAAAGCCCGCTTTGCCCCAGCTTACAAAAGCAGCCAAACAAAGCCAACCCTGAGACAATTCCTAGGACCTTCCTCTCTGTGCTGCCTCCTGTTGCTTCAGCGTGAGCTTAGTAAAGCTTCTGTAATTTTTCTGGAGTTTCCTTCCAATTTCTAACTTGGGAAACCCAAGAACCCCAATGCCAGTAACATGATGGTTTTCATTTTACAAATAAGTAAACTGAGGCTCAGTCACTTGCCCAAAGGGTTAGAGCCAATAAACAGCAAAGCTGGTTCCAGAATCCAGCATCATGACTTACAAGAACAGGACTCTTTTCAACTGGGCGTTATGAAGAGGAGACTAAGATGAACAGGATGAACAAGATCAGGAGGGTGTGTGTATGTGTGTGTGTGTGTGTGTGTGTGTGTGTGTGTGTGTGTGTGTGTGTGTGTGTATTTCAATTAAAAACATAACTTGAAAAGAAATCATTGATTAACTGTAGAAATAGGTCAAAGCACAACAGACCACACAAGATGAAATTCTAAAGAAGAAAGGAAGCAGAATAGCTGTTGCATTATTATTCCCATTATTCCCCCAATGGAGGCAATTTACAATTATATAAGGCACCATTCTCCTGAGGCAGAGTACACCAAAATAGCTAAAAATGACCTTGCACAGTTTAAGCATTCTCTTCAGCCAACTCTGGCTCCCCAAAAGTTATGGGTATTTCCAGAAATCTAATTCAATCTCAAAAAATAAAGATTTGCCACGTGAGGATATTTCAAAAGGACTGGAAAAGCAATTTTGAAGAGAAGTTCCAAAACTGTTATTTTGCAACGGCTTTAACTTTCCAAGATGCGTACGTAGAAGCAGACAGTGTTCACTCGGGCGGAGATACTGCCATCGTTTAAAATGCAACCTTGTTAATTTATTGTCAGATTTTGGAAATTACATAATTTATCACATTTAGAAGGTTCTGTGACGACTATTTACTAAGGCAGAGAGAAAGGAGGAACAAGCAGCATCTAATAAAACATTTTCTTGTATCTTTGATGCCTGAGAGCTAAGGCTGAATTCCACTTTACTTCACTCGATAAGCTTTATTGCCCCTTCCATGTGTTAGATACTGTAGCTCTGGGTAGCGAACACAGACTTTTCTCTGTCTTGCTTGGTTTTTCTATGCTTTCTAAACAGTTTGTTGCCCTTATTCAGCTCCAAGAATTAAATTAACAGGGCTGAGGCATTAGACAAAAATGACTGAAAAGGTGTAAAAATTCTATGCTGTTTTTATGTGCAGAGTATAATAGGGTATGGGGCAGGAGGGGTGGGGGGAAGAAACTTATCTGTGAGATAAATCAAGAGAAGCTTAAGTGGAAGCTTGAAAGGTGAGTGATGTTCAGGCCCATGGGGAATTGGTGATGGGGAAGGAGAAAATCAGGGCACAGGATCAGAATGAGTAAAATATTAAGTTTGTTGATTACCAAGTACAAGCATTTTTTACCCTCACCCTCTAAAATTTAGTGTCTTTGGGACAGATAATGTCCAAATACTACCATTTTTATTTGAAGGCCTAAAAACATATCACAATTTTATCATAAACTATGATATCCATAAATTGGTAATGGTCAAATGTTAACTCAGCATTCATGAAGAGGAGAAAAGTAATTCTGGAAAGTGAACTCAATTAACTTCACCTCAATCCTTGGCACAATTTTGGAGCAACTAGCAAAAGGAATGTGAGTAAAATGAGCTTCATAAAGAGCAGGTTCTCCCCACCCACCCTCAATGTCCTTGGTCAATTCTGGTCCCAGAGTCAATAGGATAGGTTAGCATTGTCAGACCAGGAAAATATGGGACATGTTTTCAAACACCTTGCTAAATTTATATATATATATATATATATATATATATATATATATGATTATTTTTCTCATTTTCTGAGGAAAGGCTTTGAAGTAAGGCTTCAAATAGACTAAGAGTAGATTAAATATTTTTTTTTAAGTGATTGTTAGTAACATGAGATGGCTTTAGATACTCAAACAATGCAGTTTAGGACTCTTGATTTGGGGTATTGTGTCCATGAAATGGAGGTTACTTAGAGTACTTGAACTTCCTTTGTACTAAATAATCCACCAAACTTTTATTGCTCTAAGCAAGGAGGAAAAATATCCAAGAACTAAAAACTATACAGAACATGCTAGAGTGTGACAGACAATGCTCTGGAAGGAAAAATGCCCTAGGCTTGGCATTGTTAACTTTCATTTTTCAGCTGATCTGTTACCTATAAGTTTATGCATGACATTAGCAGTTCACCAAGTTTGACCATAACAGAGATAAGATGGCATGTGTGTAGAAAATACAATTTAGAAACATCAGTGCTTTTATGCTATCTGAAACCTCTAAATAGAAATCACTAAATGTTGATTCATATCTAATAAAAATTGCAAAGCTTGGTATCCTAATATTACCTACAAGGTTGTCCCTTGAACAGTATCTCATCAGGAAGTTATAGAGAGTAATGCCCTTGAATTAACATGTTCTTTTTGGATTTATATTTCAACTTGGAAGCAGACACATAGATCAATAGAATAGAAAAGAGAGCCAGAAATATACCCATGTTTATTTGGTCAATTACTCTACAACAAAGGAGGAAAGAGTATACAATGGGAATAAAACAGTCTCTTCAATAAATAATATTGGGAAAGTTGGAAAGATACATGCAAAAATAAATAAATAAATGAAACCAAGCAACTTGTCTATGCCATATACAGAAATAAGTTCATGAATTAAAGATTTAAATAGAAGACCTGAAACCATAAAACTTCAAGAAGAATATATGGGCAGTAAAATTTTGGCATTGGTCTTAGCAATATATTTTTTAATATGTCTCCTCAGGCAAAGGATACAAAAGAAATAATTAACAAATGGGACTATATATGTATATAAAAAAAAAGTTTTTGAACAGTGACAGAAAATATTAACAAAACAAAAAGGCAACCTATTGAATGGGAGAAGATATGTGCAAATGATATATTCAATAGGGTAGATATTTGAAAAGAACTCATACAAGTACACATCAAAAAACAAAAAAATGGGCAGAGGACAGGAGTAAACATTTCTTCAGAGAAGACATTTAAATGACCAACAGACATGTGAAATGATGTTCAACATTATTATCAGGAAAATATAACCTAAATCAAAATGAGATATCACCTCACACCTGTCAAAATGGCTATTGTCAAAAAGACAACAAGTAACACATGTTGGCAAGGATCTGGAGAAAAGGGAGACATGGTACAGTGCTGGAGGGAATGTAAATTAGTGCAGCCACTTCGAAAAACAGTAAAAAGTTTCTCAAAATATTAAAAATAGAGCTACCATACAACTTACCAAATCCACTCCTGAGGATTTATCAAAGAAATTAAATACACTAAAAAGATATATGCACCTCCCTATATTCATTGCAGCCTTATTTACAATAGCTAAGATATAGAAGTTATATAGGGGTCCACAAACAGATGAATATATAAAGATATATGTATATATTTATTTATATATAGATCAATAGATGGATGAATAGATAGATGATAGATAGATAGATAGATAGATAGATAGATAGATAGATAAATAGACAGATGATGAATGGATGGATGGATGGATGAATGGATGGAAAGATAGATAAATGGATAGGTGGATGGATGGATGGATAGATAGATAGATTGATAGATAGATAGATGGATAGTTGATGGATGGATGGATAGATAGATAGATAGATAGATAGATAGATAGATAGATAATTAGTGTACATACACACACAGGACACTGCCTCCTGAGATTTTGAATCTAGATGTAGTGACTCAGAGAACTAGGAACAGTCCAGAACTCAATCTGATTGTGGCACAGGTGGCAGAGACAGAAACAGCGATGTCTTGGAAAACAGTGGCAGCTGTGTCTGAGGAGGCATCGGCATCTACATGGTCAGGAAAGCCCACTGTCTGATAGTATTGAAGTAGAGGGGCTGGCGCTGGTGACATCTGAGTTCACCAGCAGACACAGCATGGACAGTTCCATTTCAACCAGCTGCCCACACTGTTATTTGACCAATAGTTCTCGTCATCTACCTTACCTCATCCGTTTTCATTTTCTAAGTCTCTGAGCCAGTCTTTCCTTCCATCCTAAGAGCTACCCATTATTTTTTTCCAATAAACGTCCTTTCTGTTTTTATTGGAGAAGATTAGGGATTTAATTATATGTATGTCCGAGTTCTACCAATACTGATTTCTGACCAGTCAACTCTATTTTGTAGTTTTTATACTTCACAAATGAACAGCAAAACTTTGCCAAAGATGTAAGTCAAGCTATGCTGGAGAAACATGTCTGTAGCTAGATGTGAAAATGACCAGACAAGAAAGAGTAATAAAATAAATCATATTACTCATTTGACTAGGAAGCAAAGAATTTGTGTGCTCAATCCTTCCAGTATAGCAGGTGTACCAGATACTATGGACAAAGTCACTGCAAAGGTACATAATGAGATTAAAGTTTTCTTTAGGGACATTAGGCTTTTCAAGTTGACTACTTTTTTGAAACTAGTCAAAAGGTAGTATTTGATGAAAGGTAGGAGACAAGGAGCCCACCCACATGAGGTTAGCCAAGCAAGGGGAATGTTGCACATTTTGAGAGTTCTTTGGTTTAAGAATCCAAGTTTCTTCATGTTCCCTCTGTAACAAGTGAGAATTTTAATGGGCATTTAATAACTTGCTGTGACCTTCTAGCAATCTATTTCATGTGGAAGAACAATAAAATCATAGTGACGGCTCCATAGATAGATGATTGACAGATAATGGATGGATGGATGGATAGATGGATAAATAGATAGTTCTATCCATTTGGCTTCTTTCATCATGAACTCCCTGTGAGATTGGGTCTGGGCTTCACTGCCAGATCTGCACCTAACTTTAGAATCTTCCTACATTTTATTCTGTATGGTGCCAGAGTTAATTTATGATGTGTGCCTGTCTATTTGGCTTATCATTAGAATTCCATAATGCCTTAGAGCTCCTCTAGCTCAAATGAAAATCAGAAAGATACATACAGTGACTGGAGGAGTCAGACCCTTTTTCTTTGCCCACATAAAACTTGTTTTGAACAAAATTTTAATTTTTTTTCCTTATTTAGGAACTACATTGAGCCAATCAAAGTATTAGGCACACAGGGTTTGGAAAGACTCAGTTTTAATGTCCACTTTTCTTTACATCCTCTCTTTGCTCCAACCACTTTCAAATCACTATCTTGTGGGCCTGGTAGACCTTCACTTGGGTGTTTTATTCAGCCGATATTAATGCACTGTGAGCCCTTGAAGGCAAATATCACATCTTTTTCATTTTAAAACCTACAGTGCCAAGTGCCTTAGGCACTGAATAAAAAAATCCTATGTAAACACCAAATACTCTATGACTTTATGAAAACCTGATGTGCATCATGTGTCATGCCCAACTTGTGTTAATGATATAGTTAATTAATATTTGTTTGTATAACATTGGTGAAACCAAAGAATTAAAATGTTTTTCACTGAACTGTGGATTTCTAGAGAGCCAGTAGCACATCTTTGTTATTCTTGGTGTCTTCTCCATTACCTAGCACAAGGCCAGTATCCAATTGTGTTTATTAAATAAATGGTTAAATGAAGAGTTACTTTTCAAGTAAGTTCCGTGCACCCCAGTGACCCCGGATCATCTCTTACAATGAATGTGTACCGGTGCCTCACGTCCTACCTTAAATTCTTGGCAAGAAAATTATAGCATTTTTGGGAAGGCCACACACCCTACTTTTTTTTTTTTTTAAGATTTATTTTATTGATTTTTGACAGAGAGCAACAGAGACAGAGAGATACAGAGAGAAGGGGGAGGGCCCAGAGCAGTCTCCATAGTTGACATTAGTTTTCCATATAGTTTCACTCCACAGGTGGGCACAGGGCTGCTCAGGGCAGGAACTGGGCCGGGAGCCTCCCACATAGGTCCCAGCAAGAACTGAACTGGGGGCACACCCCAGCTCAGCATGTGGGTCCGCATGGGCCAGGGCCGGGATTCGATCCTCGGGCCCCAGGGCTTCAAAGCGAGCCCTTAACCCGCTGAGTCATCCCAGCTGTCCCCCTATTCTTATAGTACTGTGTGCCTTAGTTTCCACACCTCTTTATGAGCTGAAGTGTTTGAGAATCACCTGTTAATGCTTATAAAATGGAGTCTTGTTTCTGATAGTAGTTTTGTGATGACTCATTGGAGTAAAGGTTATTAAACGGGACTGGTTACCTTCCAGAAAGAAGTATGGTGCTGTATTTCTGAGAGCTCAAAGGAAAAGATGAAGCACTTAAATTTCTTTTTCCACTTATACATTTACTGAGCACACATGATGTGCCAGGTGAGTTCTGAAAGATGAATAATAAATGGATTCTTCCATCTAGGAGCTTATACTCGGATAGGGAGACAGGCATATGAATAATCTAATATAATGCTATGACTGTTTGCATAGACTTATGGACAGAGCACTTTTTTGTCAATTTTACCAGTTCAATCTTTCTCCCAAAGCCTCTCATCCTTTCCTAAAGAGGGAAGCACTCTAAAAGTTTCTAAATTTTTAAGTTTTCTGAATCCTAATTGGCCTCAGCAACTCAGAGTTAACATTCTATTGGTGCCCAGGAAATAAACGTCTCCATATTGATCTATGTTTCAGAGAGTAAAAAAAAACACACAACAATAACAACTATTTCCCAGAAACATATATCTCCTCAGAGGGAAGAAATAGCAAGCAAACACACAAATCCTTTTAAAACAAATGTGTCAGAAGCAGGACTCAATAAAGCATGGATGTAACATGAAACAAGTCACATAATGGAGCTGATTGTGTTGTTGGGCACAGGTTTGGAAATCCTTCTTCCAGCTTACGCTGTGGCCCCGGGTTAAAAATCTGCAATGTGTTAAGCAATAGTAACCTTTAAGGTAAGAGGGTCAACTTACTCAATATGGTTTTACTCTGGAGCAGAAACTGGGATGAACCAAATGTCAAGTGCCTGCTACCGAACACAAACCACTCTCCCATACATACACTGAGTAACAGAAATATCTTTTTTTTCCTACTTAGAAAGCTAAAAACTCTTATTTCAATATCTAAATTCCAATGAACCTAAAAAATACTGTTAGTTTTACAATTTTTTGAATGCATATGGCTGTGCCTAGTGCCTTCATAACATTATTTTTACTCAAGAATTTCTAAGCATTTAAGTGCACTCACTGAATTTCTCAGCCTGCCTTGAAATTAAACATGCTCAAGATTATTTTTACAGAATGTGTAATAATCTATATAGAATGGAAATTGGGGGAGGGGAGGAGGGGAGTCAGCCACTTCAATTTCTTTTAAAAATGGAAATAACTTGGTAAAATTAAAATATCAGATGGTTTATTTACTAATTATGAGATCATGCTGTTTGGATCTCTTCTTTATATGGTGCCGTACTGAAATTCACATCACTTGAAAATATTGGAATGCGCCGCTACCAAGTTGAAGATCAACTCAAAGCAATACTCAATTAAAAAAAAAAAAATTTGGCATTGCATTTGCATTGTTGGTTTGAGTAAGTAAGTGAAGTAAATGAGCTTGCATTTGACTATCTGATAGAAACAAGGTCTTTTCAATGGAATGTAGCTCACTATCAATTCCCCTTGCTGCTTTTGGAGCAGATGAGAGAAGCCCACATTTGGATTCTTTAGGCCCTTGTTCCAAGCACTGCACATTTGCTTTTTTTAATTTTAATTTTATTTTTTATAATATCCTAGTGGATAGCTTGCTCTGGTGTATTGATAAAGGAGCAATAAATAGAAATGAGTTCCCATAGATATTAGATTCCCGTAGATATTTCAAAATTCACCCATGCATTTTTTTTGGGGGGGGGGGAGGGTAAAAGGCATGCCATGTTCTTTATTGTTTCTTTAGTCATTTTTTCCCCACCCTCTATGGTTAATCTGTACCTTTCCTCTAGCTTGTTTGTAAAGTATCATGTTAAAACAGGGAAAAATTGCAAAAGCTGAAGGTAATGATCTTGAGAATTACTTGACAAGTCACCTCATGAGAGATGGGGCAAATGTCAGTTTGGGGAAACTGCAGGGCACTGAAATCTTGCATTTCTCTCTGAGGCTGGAGGAGAGAGGAATTGTGGCCAGGTATACAATTGTAAGGTTCATGCAGTATTCCAGACTGAATAAAAAGGGTTGGAACTTGGTGAAAGCAAAAATAGGGAGCTGCACACAAGAGGCATTATCATGGTGCCTATTACAGTAATGGAGATGAAGGGATAGATGGATGGATGGATGGATGGATGGATGGATGGATGGATGGATGGATGGATGGATGGATGGATGGATGGATGGATACATACATGATAGATATAGCAAGTTAACTTAAAATATGTCCAATACGGTTTTAATTCCTTAGGAGTACTTTTTAAATTTAACACTTACAATAAGCTTATGAGGTAAGTAATATCTATAGTCAACTATAAAGATTATAAAGATTAACTGTGAGAGAGGGAGAAACCAAAAATTGAATGGTGGACCCAAATCTGTATGACACAGAGAATGAGCTTAATAGAACTAAAATTATTTTGAATTATTTTAGAGGAAAATTACTAAGAAGGCTATACACTCTACATACCATCTCTTTCTTTGGCCTACCACATAAAGAACTTCATAAATTTGCTGTAATGAAAGGTAAATTATGTGTTGTGAGGCCACTCTGAACTAAAAAAAAAGTCTCAATGAAGAAGTACATTTTGAAGAAAAACTTTTATTAATTCAAGTTCACATAGTTAAATAGCTGACAAATACTAGGCTCTTAATAGGAAGAAGTAGTGCCTGTATTAAGGATTCTGGCAAAAAAAGTACTGATGAATATACATATTACAATTTGTGTGTTCACTGTTTAAATGCAAATATTGCCACCAAATAGTTTCACTATTAAATAAGCTTATTTTTTAATGTTTTCTTTAGTCTATTGTTTTCTTAACAAAAATACCACTGACATATCCATAAAAGCTTAAAAAATTTCCTCAGAACAAAATAATATTCAGGTCCTCAGAAGTTGACCCATAGAAAAATTGTATTTTAGTTTGATTACAGTACCGCCTCTACTAATACTATGTCTATAAATTGAGTAAATGTTTTTGTCCCCTTGTGTATACAAGGATTACTTTACAGAAGAAGCTCTTAATTTAATGCTATTCCCAGTGCAAGTGGAATGGAAGAGCTCAGTTGCAATATTCCTAATCTAGTCTCAGTATTGTCATTTTAAAGTACAAAATTTTATTTAAACTCCTTTTATTACTTTCCAACTCATTTGTGCCTGAGCATTGCTTCTTCCGTCACCTAGTCTACCCTCTCACACTTCCCATATGTGTGACCACGTGATAATGAATAATACTGTGCATGAAAATCTCATTTTGCCTAGCAATCCTATGAGGTGGTAATTTTACTATGTCTATTTTAGAGAAAAATTGAGGTACAGAGAGCATAGAAATTTTGCTAAAGTTGTACAAGTAATAGAGTCAGGTAGTAAATCCTGTGGGAAGATCACTTTGCTACAGTACCTCCTGCTTTAATGAACTCTGCAGCTATGGAATCTTCCTCAATGGTGAACTGGAGTTGATGAGTATTAATTCAAGAGCAGATTGTGCACATCTTTTCCCAAATTTTCACCAAGTGACATCACAATGATTGCTTGAAACTGGCCATGGTGAATGTATTTATACAGTGGAAACTGGCAACATTACAAAGCGGGGCTTTATATTTTTCCTGGAGAGCTGGTTGTTAAGTATTTATCAGAACACTACTGATAAATTTTTCTACTTTGTGTTCTATGGAAGCTACGGAATGAAGAAATTCCAGTCCTATGCTGATGGACAAGACCATCCTAACAAATTGGAATATGTGGTTAAATTAATTCTTTGTTGGTTATTCTTGTTGAATAAAAGCAGGCTATCCCAGTGTGTACCATGCAGACATGCTAACTAGTTAACTCATAGTCTGTATGTGGCCTAGCCTTATGTTGCTATGACATTTGTCTAGATGAAAAGAGTGACTACTGTCATTAAGCAAGATCTTTTGTACTATCACACCCTCTCAGACTCACCTTGGCTTCCAGTCTGAAGTCAACAGTTCTGTGCAAACTTCTGCTAGATGTACATGGATAATGCCCATCTCTAACACAAACAATGTGACTTTCATTTCTGTCCCCATGCCCACTTGGATTTGTATAGTATATACCCAATTCCAAACTATGGAGCACTTAAACATGGGGCAGCTCACCACCAACAGAGCATGTCAAGTGATAAATGCTTTTATCCTTTTAAACCTGGCTGATTAATGTGAAATGCATTCTGTATTACTTCTCAGAAAGCCCCAGGGCAATGAGCACTAGATATCCACAGCAGTGTCAACTCAACAATGCACCCTTATATTAGCTTTCCCTCCTTCCCCCATTCCACTCTTCTCCTGTCTTTCACTCCTATTCCCTGGTATCAGTTTTCAGATAAATCACCTACACATGAGCCTTTGCCTTTGGCTTTACTTAGGGGGCTAGGACCTCCCTCTTTGAGAACCTCGCATAGCCAAGGCAAGGAGGCCTACATGTGCACAAAGAAAAAAATGTGGATTCTTTTTTCCCCTCCAGATATTAGGATACATACGACATTTTTTTTTTCAATAGAAATATATGACATTTTAATAAGCCTGGGCCCTTTCACGGAACTTAAATTCTATCAAGAAAAATGGCCAGTAAGCAAATAATTATATAAATGTTTATTTCTTTCTCTAATAAGTATTACAAAGGTGATCAGTCAATTTATTTTACTTTGGGAGTACACAAAAGCCATCACTTCACTTTTTTAGTGATTCCGAAATGCTCCTATCCAGGAGGTGGGATCCAGGCATCCCTTGCCCAAGGCAATAAATAATCAACATTAGAAATCTTAATCACCATGCGGGGATGGGGAGGGGGTGGCACAAGCCATCTCTTTAAAAATCCAATAGGAGATCACAACAGCCAATTCAAGAGAAAAAAAAAAGGCAATCCTTTCATAAAAGAGAAACAAACTTTACTACTCAGATAAATTTCCCCATGGAAAATACAAATCCCCAATTACTGACCAACATGTGCAAGATATAAAGCCTCACTCAGAGCTGAGGATCTGCACGATATTTAACCAATTACCAGCATCACAGCATGTTGGACGGAGATTCAGGTCCAGACCAGGCAGGGAAAAAGAAAACGAAAAAGCCCCAAAGTGGTTGCTTTCAAAATCCTGCATGAAGCCAAGTAACTTTCTGAAAATCTCCATTTCCTTTTTAGATCCTTTTCATTGACAGACTCCAAAGACCTAGCTAGCTGAGGATGGAACTGAAATAGAATGATGCTAATCACTTTGGATATCTGGTTTTAAGTTATAACCTTCCTTGATTCTTTTCTGTGGCTTTTCTTTTTCCCAGTGATAAAGGCATTTAGAAGACCAGAATAAGAAAAAAATGAAAAATATTGATCGTCTAAACTCTGATATTGGTTTCAGTCACCACTGTTTGGGATAAGAGAAAACAATGATGCTACAATTTGAGTATACTCTGGTGTTTCAATTTAAAAAGTCTCCATTCCACACAGAAATTTAGTCCTCGACTTAAATGATTACTTCAGCAAACATTGAGTTTCTAAAATTACCAGGCACTGTGCTAGGCTTTTGGAAAATAACACGTAAATACTCACTTTTTGAATGGCCACCACATTCAAGTCACAATAAATATATCAATCAATAGTGGCTGTAAAATTTAACCTTGACTCTGACCTATTTTCACGGGCACATGAGTCTGATCATGTATTTGTGAGCAGTGTTTCAGGCAGAATTTTCAACAGAAGGAATCACAGCCCCACAGAATGTCAGAATGGTATCAGGTCTCAGAAACAATCTAGTTCACTCCCTTCCTTCACGAGTGAGAAAATAGATTCCTAGAGAGATGGAGTGACTTGCTCAATGATACATACTAATTAAACAGTGTAACAGAGAAATTCACTATTGATACATTCTGGCTCTTCTTAAATCATCCATAGCCATTTTTATTTTAATTTATTCATTGAATGGGTGAGGGATAAAATGGTGAATAAAACAGAAAAGGTTGTTGTTTACCCTTGGAGCTTTAAAACCCCCTACTTGATACATATGCTAATCAAATATTGTCCCAAATAAACAAAAGTAAGCACATGTATGCACACATCTGTACTCTTCTGTAATTTTGTGTCATTGATTGTACGAAGGCCACACCTGATTTAAGTGGGTTATCTGAAAGCAGTTCTCTGATGAACTAAGCACAGAATTGAAGGATGTGGGAACATTAACTGGGGGGGGGGGGGGGGGGGGGGGGGGGGGGGGGGGGGGGGGGGGGGGGGGGTGTCAAGGGCAGATGGAAAGGGTAGGAGTGCCTTGGAGAGTGAATTCATTCCTGAGGGCTTCTGTAAAAAGAGTACCATGAACTTGGTGGCTTGAAACAACAGAAATTTATTCTCTCAGTTCCAGAGGCCAAATATCCAAAGTCAAAGGTATCAGTACAATTGAGTCCTTAGAAGCTTAGAGGGTGAACTGTTGCAATGCCTGTTTGAGTCTGCCTGGCTTCCATGACAAAATAGCCCAGCCTGAGGGGTCTTCACAGCAGAAGTTCATTTTTTTACAGTCAAAAGGTTGTAAGTCCAAGGTCAAGATGCCAGTAGTGCTGGTTTCTGGTCAAGCATCTCTTCCTGGCCTGCAGGCAGCCGCCTCCTCACTGTGTCCTTACATGGTCTCTCTGCGTTAATGTTCAGAGAGAGTGAACTCTGTGATGTCTTTCTTTTCTTATAAGGATACCAGTCTTAGTGGATTAGAGCCCCACCCTAAATGATCTCATTTAAACTTAATTACCTTCTTAAGGCTCTATTTTCAAACACAGTCATATTTGGGATTAGGGTTACGATGTATGAATGGAGAGGACACAATTTGTTCTGTAACACTACATCCCTCCTAGTTTCTGGTAGATGCCTATAATCGCTGGCATTCCTTGGTTTATGGCCACATAAATCTAATCTGCTTCCATCATAACATGGCATTCTCCCTGTGTCTTCATGTCTAAATTTCCCTCTTCCTATAAGGACAGCCGTCATTGGATTTAGGTTCCCGACTAATCTGTTATGGCTGCATTTTTACTTGATTACATCTTCAAAGGCCCTATTTCCAGATGTAGTACTTCCACAGGTTTGGGGTAGACATAAACTTTTGAAGGACAGAACCTAGCACAGGGGGTAAGGAGAGTTCCTAGAATTAGCATGTACGAAGGACCTGAATAAATAATGGAAAGAGCATTTCACAAACGGGAAATACACATAGTAGTGTACTGGATTGCAGCGTGTGTGTGAACAAGCTCAGCAGGTTTTGTCAGCCATGTTGAGCATTTGCTCTCACTTTTGGGAGAAATGGGCAGACACTGAAGGGATTAAAGAAGGAAGTAAACATGGTTGAATTCAGTGTGTTAAAAGAGACATTTGAGCTTCAATGTGGAGGCAAAAGAAGCTGCAAGAACTTTAGGCAGTGAATGCAATGAACTTCAGTGAGGATAGTGGAGTGGGGAGGGTATGTACTGGAAAAACACTTAGGGGTGGGCAGGAGGGATGGAATTGACCTTGTGTGGAAGGAAGAAGAATGCATTAACACAAAAGCCTCAAACGTACAGCTCAGAGGAGCCCATTGTGTTCCTCGTCCTCTGCTTGCTTTTTGGCTTTTGGCCCACAGTCTTTAATGGGAAAATTCAGGTTCAAGAAGTTATCCATGGGGAGGCCAGGATGGCTCAGTGGGTTGAGCGCTCACTTTGCAGCGCCGGGGACTGAGGATCGAATCCCAGCCCCGGCCCGTGCGGACCCATGTGCTGGGCTGGGGAGTGCCCCCAGTTCAGTTCTCTCTCTGTCTCTGTATCTCTCTCTCTCTCTTTCTCTCTCTCTCTCTCTATCTCTCTCTCTCTTTCTCTCTCGTCAAAAACAATAAAAAGAAGGAAAAAGAAATTATTCATGAAAACATAAAAATTGCCCCACAATTAATAGTAAGCTTCTGTTGCCATCCACAGAAAGCTTATTTGTTTTACCTCAAGGTGGTATTGGACCAAAAAATAATTTAATATACATTGTTTTTAGAAAATTAAGATTTATTTTTCAAAGAATATATTCATTAGATTTGATGATTAGTACTCAGAGCATGGTTTATATTTCTATAGCAGTTTAAATAACTGTATAAATAATTGGTTGAATTTCTTCCAATTCCCAATCACTGATCTTCTTCATTAAATATTACCTTGATCTATTAATTAATATAATTCAATGAAATAAATTAAAATTCATAATCTAGTTATTTCAATGAATAATAATGTATACTCTATGATAAAAGAGTTCATTTGCTTAGCTTTTCTTTCCCATACGGTTGAAACAATGGCTAGATTGACATCTCAGATCACCCAAACCCCATTCAGGTTTATAGTATGGAAGATATATTACAACATCCCAGAAATATAAGTATTCACTGCATAAAATTCTCATTTATCCTCATTTCTCTCCTTTCTCCATTTCAACTAGTTAGAAAGAGGATATTCTATAAATGTAGACTAGAAAGGGGAAAATCTATTAAATGGAAGAAGTACATAAGTTAATGGTAATGTATTGGACATGCAATTTAAATTGGAAAACCGACTTAAATGCAAAGCAATTACTGACACTTTTAATATTAGCCAGACTAATAAAGCAGCAATTAGATCTCATTATATAGCTATAAAATTGGTTTGTAATAGATTGATTGCACCAAATGTTCCTACTGATTTTTGATGGCCTTGTGGACAAGTATACTATTTTATTTTATCTTGAGGAGAAAAAATATCCCAACACTTATAATCTACTTAAGTTCTTCCTTTGAAGTGACATCAAAGATAAGATAAACAAACAAGCACAAAGGAAATAAAAAGAAAAGAAAAGAAAATGTACTAAGCACTCCAAATATCCAAGTATATTTTTTTTTTTCCCAAGGGATCATCAGTTGCTTCAGAATTTTCTTTCCAGAAACAGTTTCTGGAACTCTTATGGCAGAATGGTCATTTGTTCATATTGAAGATGTGTGGAGATGCTATGCTAAATATATGTTTTGCCTAAATTATATGATCAAATAACTAAGTTATCTTAAATTTCTGATATCATAATTATATACATAAAATTATATATATAATTATCTATAATTTTGAGAAAAAGAAAAGAAACTCCCACTGGCTCCCACTCTTCATTCCCAATCTTCCTGGCTCCCCTCCACTGTAGCACCCCCAAATGTGGGAAAACTTATCAACGTGTTATTAATGAGAGAGAAGGAGAAAACAAGTAGTGGCCCACAACTATTGAGTGTCTGTATTGGATTCCAAAACCTCCTTTCCTTGTCTTAGGTGGGACAGATATGTGATTAGCTTTTGCTGCAAAACTCCCTACATGATCAGTCTGAAATGCAACCACATTCTTCTATAGCTCCTTCCTCTCCCCATCCTGCTCCTTGTACTTCTTACCTGTTTCTCCTCAAAGCACTTGCTTTTCTAATTATGTGCTCATGGGCCCTAGGTTGGCCCAGTGACTCTTCCCCTCCCCCATAGACTTTTATCTGGGGCCATGGCTTTCTAGGACAAAGAGTTACATTTTGCATCTCCCTTGCAGTTTCATGAGGCTATGGAACTCATCAGAGGAGA
This sequence comes from Craseonycteris thonglongyai, assembly GCA_004027555.1. Classification (NCBI taxonomy): domain Eukaryota; kingdom Metazoa; phylum Chordata; class Mammalia; order Chiroptera; family Craseonycteridae; genus Craseonycteris; species Craseonycteris thonglongyai. The sequence continues at coordinate 22,137 of PVKE010007716.1, forward strand.
CTTTGGTAGTGTCAGGGAATAAACTTTATTTTCAGAAGTAAGTTGTGTGCATTGTTTACTTCGTGTCCTTTATTTTTTTTTTCCCATCCTGCAGTTTACAATGAGGATGCCACCATCTTGGGCCAGCAGAATGAACTTCATATTCTAGGGATGACAGAGTGGTAAGATGGATAAGACCCAGGTCCCTGAAGGCTTGTGAAACAGATCATCCGCCTTGAATGGCACACCTATAGATTTCAAATGAGAAAAATTTAAATTGTCTTGTTTAAGCCTTGATTTGGGGGTTTTCTAATACTTCCGAACCTAACCCTAACAGGTCAAGAACGGTCACGTGCAAAATTTCCCCAGCCCTCCTGGATCCAATTTATCTGACATAATTGAAACAACTAGCAAAAAGAGAGGAAGTCACAGGAGAATAAATAACACCTGTTTCAGATTGTTCCAAACTCAAAACAATAGCATCTAGCATGCGCTGGCTGAAAAGAAGTTACAATGTAGTAATTTATCAATCTTCATCTAAGAGGTGTCTGTTCCAAATCAGCCAACTCCCATCAGGCTGGCTTGTACTTATAATATGGAACATTGTTTGCGTAACATTCTGCAATGTATTGTGCACATGCGTGCATTCACATGTTACAAGTGATTTTTAAAGAATATCTTAAATGAGATACTAATATATAAATCAATGTTTAAATAAAGGAACTTTATAATTATTTTTCTTACTTTTTACATTATTTACTTCTTTTTATTCTAAATGGAAAAACCAACACCCAAATTTTAATTTTTTTAACTAAATATAACTAAAATTAGAAATTAGACGAGACCCCCAAAATTAAATAATAGAAATAACTCTCCAATAATATGGTATTTGAGGGTAGATGTCCTCTCTAAAATACAATTGGTTCATCTTTAATGATGGTCAATAAATTCATTTAATTACATAAGGATACTTTCTGTAATTCACCCTGTAGATTTCAGCAGTAAGCTGTCTATAAAGAACATATTGAGGGAAGCTGGGATGGCTCAGCGGGTTAAGCGCTCACTTTGAAGCCCGGGGGAACAAGGATCGAATCACAGCCCCAGCCCATGAGAACCTGTATACTGAACTGAGGTGTGCTTATCAAGCGGGAAGCCCCCAGTTCAGTTCTTGGCCCCTGGTTTGGACCCTAGCTCGAGGGGCCATGCCTCCCATGCAGGAGGCCCCCAGCCCAGTTCCTGCCCTGAGAGGCCCCCCGCCCACCTGTGTGAAAGAAAACCATGCCAAAAACTGATGACATACAACTGTGGAGACTGCTCTGGGCCCTCCCCCTTTTCTCTATCTGTCTCTGTCTCTCTAACTCTGTCAAAAAATAAAATAAATCTTAAAAAAATATAAATAAATAAAAATTATTGAGATATCTTTGTGGTTCTTGAGAGCAACTTCTAATGGCAGCCCAAAAAATATTTTCCCAAGTCAAACTATGTTCCCCTGTTCCATTTGTGTACTTTCAGAAATGTAATCAACTATTTGTTTATGGGTGGAAGAGACCCCAAAACTCACATGAGAGGATTTGAGAGAAGTAAGTGGATATGACTCAAGCAATAGAAATGTACATCTTTAATTCAGTGGATAGTTTTAAAATTTTAGTAATATTTTGTGTCTCAAATGTATTCTAATTAATATTCTGCTGGTCTATATATTCTTCACAAAACTAATAAAAATTAAAATATTGAGCACCTATTTCATTCATGTATTCTATAATACAAAAATATTCTAATTATTTGTCATTGGATATTTCCTATGTTTGTTAATATTTATAGAATGCAATGCAAATATAACCAAATATATTAAGTGAATATATTTATTACACTTGTTTGTTTGTTTAGTGCATTTTTTTTCTGATTAAAAATTCCTATCCTCTTGTTATTGTTTTTTGTTTTTTTTTTAATTGAACATCTGTTGCAACCTACAGGAAGCTTTATGAATGGGAACATTTTCAAACAGACTATCAAAAATTTAAATTTTTTTTTTTTTCTTTTGAGCTGTTTCCTACAGGAAGATTATTATCTTTTCTGAGGTCAATAAAATGATCCATGGCTCATACTTTTATTGTGTATCACATGGCTGGTATTCAGTTCAAACAAGTAACAAATATTCACTATTTTTGTTAGGAAACTGATATCATATTTCATTGTCTTACAATTGCTTCATTTATTTTTTATAAATTACACATTATACTAGTAGAAATGTGAGGGCTAATTTCATTGTCACACACAAAAGAAGACAAATATAAAAATATTGTAGGAAAGGAAAGCAGTATTCTTACACTCAATAAAATGAATAATTGAAGAACCAGTCAGAGCAGCAAATACTTGCTTCAGTTTAGTCAAAAAAATTAGCACAGATTTGCAACTTTTGTGGATGAGAAAACTATATTTTTAGAAATCCATGGTTCATAAAAAATTAGGTGAACTCAATTAAATATAAAAATGTATACACAAAATGACCAGAAGGAAATACTCCAAACTTATAGTGGCTGTATAAAAGTGTATTTATTACAATGTATTTTTACTTCCTTCTTTAGTTTACTATTGTTTCCAATTTTTCTACAATAGAAACATCAGACTTGTTCCTCTATGTCCTGCATACAAAAGAGCAGATATAGAAAGAGGAAACTAACAAAAAGGAAGTGGTATGATGGGAGGTTAGAGCAAGACTTCATCTTCAGAAAATGCTCCAAGTGTTTAAAAGGAGATGATCAGAGATCCGTGCATCGTATGTAGGGAGGAAGGGGACCCAGGCTGCAGAGAGCTTCCTGCGGAGGGAGACCATCAGACTGATCTCTCTTGTCCCATGAGCAAGTTTAGCCCTGAAGGAGGAAAGTATGGTGTCCACAAGAACTTAAAAGGAAATGAACAGCTCTCCAGCTGCCACTCAGCCCACCTGGCACTAATGCGCTATGTGTCACCATGTCCTTTTTCTTCATCACCTGCAGAGCCTTGACTTTGGAGAGGAAAGATTCTTATTAAAACTCTTCAAAAGGCAGAAAATGCCTGAAACAAAGTAACTGTAACTGTAAAATGTCCTGAAAGGCCAATTAGAAATTGTAATACTGGGAGTCTTATTACAACTAACTCCTCCTTAATTATCAATCAATGGATTCTGTTGGAAAAAAAAAAAAAAAACCTTCATATTCTCTACTGGGGAAATGATGCTAATTATTTTCTGTTAATTAAGGCTGTTCTGGGATTCAGTCATGCCATCCTTCAACTAAAAGATTGACACATCAATGCTAACATAATGTTCAATGCACCCTTCTAAAGTCTTTATAACCAGTGATAATAAATCAGTGCATGTTATTTTAAACCTCTTGAATAATCATGGCTTTGTCGGGAAATGAAAAATGTATACATATGCAATAATACAGGTACTTTAATATGTCACTTAATACAGCCCTGCAAATAGTTAAAGAGAAATTCTCTGAGATACTGTGGCTCACTTCACATTTTTATGAAGCAAAAATTACATTCAGTATTTATAAAGGTATTTACTCATAGCTCAGAAAGCAGAAGGTTGGGTTTAAAATAATTTAATTCCCTAGGTTCTCTGTTATCAAAAGGAGTACATTCCAGGGTATCTGTGTGTCAAAGCAACTACACATTTGGCAATTATTTAATCAAATTATAGTCTAACTAGGATACTGCACTTATCCATGTTAAAATTTAAAATATAATAAATATAAATTTGTGGTCCCGAGGCTGTCTCTTATTATTTCTTGGATTGAACAAGCTTGAACACAAGAAGACTCTCGTGAGAGATCTGCCAGTCTGGCTTCAACTGGCATCATCCAAAATGTAAAAGTTTCAGAAACTGTGTGACCAAGGTGATGTACAAAGTAAAACATTTGTTGTTAAGGTTGTAGGACCTTAGGACCTTCTTGTGTTCTCTATGTGCTCTGGCCATTGTCATTTACACACACACACACACATATGCACACGCACTTGCACACGCATGAAACGCACAGTTTCCACTTGCTCTTCCATCAGGAACGTAGAAACTGCTGCTGAGAATCCCCTATCACAAATTTTAAAATTTTCAGTAAATAAAATAATATCTGTCTTTTCTTTGCCTTCACAAAATGAGGGAAGTAAAGGGATGAATGATGGCTATTACTTCTCACTATTAGCACTCTTCTCCCTTACTTTATTAGTGGATTTTCAAGTTATAAGTTGAATGAAGAGTTCTGATGAACAATTGCAGGTGAACTGATTGAGATGGGATATGAAGTGACTTATCCAAATAAGCCTAATGACAGTGACTCTAAACAAATGCTATTCCATTACATCCTAGACTATTCCAGTGCATCCTAGACTAAGCACCATCAAGCAGCTAAATGGCCCAAATCACTAAGCCGTTTTAAGGAAGTTCTCACATTCACAATTTCCAAACTTCTCTGTTTTTAGTTGAACATGTAGTTTATCTTATGTCCAAAAACTGAAAAATAGTTATTTAGAACAAAAAAGACAACACTGAGCACATAAAACTTGCTTAATTGCTATTTGTCTAATTCTCAAAATAGAACTGCAGGATAGATATTGTTTTATAGATGCAGTAGAAACTAGTGCTCTGAAAAGTTTAACAAAAGTTTAACAATGAATCCAACATCACAAGCCAGTCTGTAGCAAGCTTGGTATTCAGTCCTAAGGAATTTAAGTTATGGTTCAGTTTGCCTGTTCCCATCATATTCAGTAACTACCTGTAATGAGCTCTGTGCTAGGTACTGAAGGAGTTAAAAAGATGTAGAAGATATGACAAACAGTTATTTGGGGTGATAGAACATGTAAACTAACAATAAAGGCCAAATATTGTCTGTGTCTATAGTTAATAAGTGATATATGCCGAGCTGGTCACTCCTCCCTCTTGCCAGCATTCTCTGATCCATGTCACTGTTACATGAGAGCTGTTCAGAAAATATTCAGCCATTTAATATAAAATATAGAGGCATTTATGGCTGAATTTTTTCCAGATAGCCCTTGCATAGTCTTTGTTGGACTATATTGTAATTATTCACTCAGTTGATCTCCCTATTAAAATAGGAGACCTTCAAACCCCTCAGGCAAGGAGTATGATTCACTTACACCAAAATGTCTAAACTAATGCCTGCACATAGAATTAGAAACAATAGTTCGTGGAATAAATGGACATATGAGATACCTCCCGCTTAACCCACAAGTCCATTCACTCCTTTATTTAATTTATTTACAGAACAACCACCACATGCCAGACACTATGCTAGACTTGAGACTATAACCCCAAGTAAACCAGATGCAGTTTCTTTACTCGGGTAGCTTACATTCTAAAGGAAGGATGCATTCAGCCGATGAGCAGTGGGAGTATAGTGTGCTAAGTGCCATGTTTGGAGAGTTAGAAACTGTTATGGAGGACCTAACCCAGACACAGGAGAGGAACATCTGTAACTCATGTCGTCTAATTCATTGCTCCAAGATTTGTTTAAGGCACTTAAGGAGGAAGAGAAATGAGAGCCAACTTCCCAGACCTACAGGTGAATAGCCCCTGGGAAGAAGCACCTGAATAGCTACTGCTGCTATTCTCAGATACAGAGCGTAGCCATCAAAAGACAAGATGGGGCATGCCACTGGGCACACAACCTGAGCAGAACTGAGTGACTGAAAACTCTGTGGCTGTCTGCAGTGCTCCCCTGGCCACATTATTACCTGTCAGCGCACACTCTCATTCTTCCAGGGACGTAAGTCATCACTTCACTGTCCACTGAAAACATATTTATATGAAGAAAAGATTGAGAATAAAAATTGGCTTCTATGTATATGTGCCAATGTCCATGGAGTTCGTAGCGAGCATTGCCCACCATTCAGCACCTCTAGTCCAGTTGGTCAAACTAGCAGAAGTGCCTTGGCTGGATTTTGCCATCCTTCTCTCCTGGATATAAACAGAATAATTTTTTTTTTTTTTACCTAAAATAGGTGATTATGTGACTTTCACTCAGCTCTTGTAATTCATTCATACCTCCTGGCATTCATGAGTCATGGGTCTTTTACACTTGTCACAGAAACCTAATCCCTACTCTTCATGGGCCAGTTATCCTAAAGATGGCTGAACATGTAATTGCCTTGAAGTATAACGTATTTCCCACGTTATTTACTATAGCTGTGCCTGCTAGCACCTCTATGGTTGAGGTTGTGTCAGCATTTTCATTATAATCCCCTATTTCCTGCAGTATAAATGTGCTCCAGGCTCAAACTCGGCACATGGAAAATAAGCCTAGAAAGAAATTTTCTACTACTTTAAAAAAAAATAATAAATTGATTGGGGCATTTTTAAAGTTATATGACTGAGAAGGGGAAAATGTCATAAAACAAACTTCTAAAAGTTTTCCTATTGTGCTCCTAAATTCTCAGACAAGAAGAGGGTGTGGTGATAAAGGTCCTCACCACTGACCCAGGAAGCCAACTCTATTCTTATGTCTCTATCCTGGAGAAGGCAAACAAAGGAAATGGACCAATGTCCAATTCAAACTCTAAAAACCACTAAAGGAGTAAGAAAATAAATTTAAGTCAGAAACAAGTAAATGGCCCTAAATTTGGTAATAATGCATTCCCTAGTACAGAGGCAAATATTGTCAGATCTGGGATAAGATTAATCTCATTCTCGCAGCTGTTGATGGGTAAAAGCAATAGTGGTAAAATGGGAAAAGAATGGAATTTGGCATCAATACACCCACATCCTGTTACTGCCATTTATTAAACATATGATTTTACAAAAGCCACTTAAGGCTCCCCATTGCCATTGAGCCTCTGTGCCCCCATTTCTACATTGAGAGCTATTATTCCAAGTTGGCCACAATTAAAAACCATATGTTACTTGAAAGTTCTTATTAATAGGGTGGGGTCAATGAGTTATTCTGAAAAAACTAACTTACTACATTAGTAAATTGAGATTTAAGAAGATAAGAGTTAGGTAAATTTCATTTATAGGGGGATAAAGTATGCCTAGGACAGCAGGTACATTTGAGTGGGAAAAAAGATTCACCCACAATGTGAGGGACAGTGGCTAGGGAACTGGGAGAGACAACATGACTGGATGAGGACAACTCGGCTTGATGAGGTGGGTTTCAGCATCCCTGTTCATCATTTCTGGTATGGGTGGGTGATGATGCAATAGGCTAAACGGTCAGTTATGGCCACTTGTCCTTGGATTTCTGGTAAAACACATTTTTTTTCCATATGTCATCTAATGTAATTTCATATAATTACTATAATTTAGCAAGAATTAACTCCCCATTATGTGCTCAGGACTAAAGGAGCACTACACAGAATTCAAAAATGTTTACTCTCTAGCATCTGGAAGTTTACATTATTGTAGGAAATACAGACATACCCACATGAGAGAGTATCATTTCCTGATGGTGGTGTGGTAGGTGGAAAAATGACCACCCAAAGATGCTCATGGTAAATCTCTTACTAAAACAAACAAGCAACAACGACAACAACAACAGTCTTTGCAGGTATGATTAAGGGTCTTGCGATGAGGAGATCACTTTGGACTATCTCAAGTGGGCCCTTCAGGCCATCACAAGCATTTTTATGAGCAAGAAGGGAAGTAGATACACTGAGAAGATACAGAGGAGAAAAAGGCAAGGTGAAGACAGACCATGTGAAAATTGAAGTATTGCACCCAGAAGCCAAGGGAAGCCAGCAACCACCAGCAGCTAGATGAGGCAAGGAACAGAATCTCCCTGAGAGATTTCAGAGGGAATGTGGGCCCACTGACACCTTAATTTCAGACTTACGACCTTTAGAACAATGAAGAATAGATTTGTGTTGTTTTAATTCACCAAATTTGCGGTAATTTGTTACAGTCACAAGAAACTAAAGTAGCAGGAAAAGGCAGGTTACCCTTTTAGTGCATAAGGAAATAGAGACTATTACATATGTGTGGATGGAATAGAGAGGATAAATACCAAAGATAACACAGACCAATTGAAAAGCTAATTTTATTTCTAAATTATGGTGATCTAAGTCATAAATGGTGTGCCTCAGGGCACAAGCCACTTTTAATACAGTAACCACTACCATCCATGATTTCACTTTTCTCAGTTTTAGTTACCCAGGGTCAACTGTGGTCCAAAAATATTAAATGAAAAATTCCAAAAATGAGAATTCATAATTTTCTTATTTTTCAAGATTTATTTTATTGTTTTTGACAGAGAGAGATAGAAACAGAGAGAGACAGAGAGAGAAGGGAGAGGTCCCAAAGCAGTCTTCATAGTTGTACAACATTAGTTTTTCAACATAGTTTCATTCCACACAGGAGGGTGAGGAGCTGAGCAGGGCAGGAGCCAGGCCAGGGGGCTCCCAAATAGGAAGCACACTTCTGTGAGCTGGGCTCCAAACCGGGGGCCTTGTACGTGGAAGCTTGCCCCAAAAGAAACCGAACTGGATGCCCCCTCCCCCATGGGCAGCACACCACAGTTCAGCATATGGGTCTGCATGGCCTGGGGCCAAGACCAGGACTTGATCGTCGGACCTCGGGGCCGCAAAGCGAGCACTCAACCTCCTGAGCCATCCCAGCTTCCCATCATAATTTTCTTAACTAGTTGCTGGGAGCAGAGAGGAAAAGAATGGGTTCTTCAGATGAAGGGCTTCAGAATTTAACGAAATTGTATCAGAACTATGCATTATAAAATTGGAAATCCATCTAATAGTAATAACAACAACAATAATAATTGGCATTTATTGAGTACTGGTATTTACTATTTTGCAGACTCTATCTTAAGGCTTTTCAAGTATTGGCTAGTAAATCCTGGTAACAGCTCTATAATATTAAGGTTATAATATACTATTATAGCAGTGTTTCAGGTAGATATTATTATTATTACCATTTTACACACAAGGAAACTAAGGCACAGATATATATGAAATAAGTTGCCTGTGGTGGTAGCTATCATGAGCCCACACACCCCAATGATTCGTCTAAGGTCACGTAGTTGGTCAGGAAAAATATTAGGCCAAAAAGCCAAATCTCCCAATTTCAATTTCAGTTCCTTCCCCACCCATGGTAAGTAATATACTAAAAAGATATGCCTCACTTACTCTATTTTCTACCTTCACACTTTTTTGATCCTTTATTTTCCAATTTTTTTCTCTGTCACTTTGGTAAAATGTCTCATAGAAGACTGTGTGATCTTTGTCAACACTTCTATTTTTCTCCAAAATATGCTTCGAATCCCTTTAATAATGTTCCCGTATTTTCATTCTAGGGAGTGGATTCTAGTTATTTGCAAAAAAAAAAAAAAGAAAGAAAAAGAAGAAAAGAAAGAAAGAAAGCGAGAGAGAGACTTCAGATTCTTTCTAAATAACATTTGAATTAGTAAGAAACACATACACATGATAAATTCTGTTATCTCCTTAAAAATACAGAACGTGGGAATCCTGTGGGATAAGAGGCTCCTTGTAGCTGCATCAGCAGATATTTCTTTAAATGCTATCATCTACAATGACAGGACCAGACTTATAGGAAAATGGATGCATACACCCCAAAAGCGATCAAAGGAATGACTGTAGGTGAAGCCCGCATGCCTGGTTAACCAAAATAACCCTCTCTCAGAAATCATGTGCTGAAGCTATGCATCTTTTAGGCTAAATCAATACAGAAATTCTGTCTGTAGAGCACCTAGGTCATAGAATCTAGATCAATAATCACATAGAAAATAAATGAGGAAACACACAAAGAAACTGAAAGAAAATAACATTTCCACAGCCTGAAATTTGATCTTGGGACACAGCAAAAAAATTAAATTTTTTTATTTTTCTAATCCTTCCTGTTAAGAGTGAGGATTAATAAGGGGATGAAATTTTATAAACAATATATTCCTTTACATATATTGTGTCAATTTTCTTTCTTATAAGCAAGGTTAGGATGTGGAAGGAAGGATAAATAAAATAAAATATTTTTGAAGGACAGAAGAAAAGTTAGGAGTGCAGCAGTGGGTTCAAATTCCAGTTGTAACATTTACTGGCTGTGTAAACTTACTTATGTAACCCTTAGCAAGTAAATAAAATTTTCTCTGTCACATCATTATTAAAATCAGGATAATAGTAGCACAATGTCAGGAGTTGCTAAATGTATTATTAAATAACTCAATACCCAGAAAATTCCTCAAATAGTACTTGGAATACAGTAATTGTCATATAGATTTTGTCTATTATTTTAAAAGCCCTAATATTGTCCTCCTACTCCATTGTTTCTCTGGTATGGCATGTCCTCAAAAAACATTGTTTTGTTCAACATCATTTCATTATAGTATTGATGAGAAAAAAAAGAAGAAATCAATTCCTCACCAGGGCCATTGTCCATGTGGAGTTGGCACATTCTCCCCATGTTTGTGTGGGTCTTCTCTGGGGACTCCAATTTCTTAACCACATCCCAAAGATGCACACGTGAGGCCAACTGGGTGTCTACGTTGTCCCAGTCTGAGTGTGGGTGTGAGTGGTCCAGCGATGGAACGGTGTCCTGTCCAGGAACAGCTACTGGGAGAGGCTTGGGTCTCCTGGGACCCTGAACTGTAATAAGAAGGTTGGAAAATAATGATCTTGACTTGTTTTTATCTTTTGTAAACATATGTGTTGTTCACATTTATCTCAATGTTTAATATTAAAAGTGTTTGGGGTCCTAATTTAGAAGTTTGTGATGTTTTCTTGGCCAGAAATATGCCATAGGAAATTTACTCATTTATGTCAGTTAGCCTATGGTATGATTGGTTTCTTGTATGTCATTTTGTTCAAAGTAAGTTTCCAAAAGAACATACCAGTATCAAGAACATTAAGTGAGGACTTACTGTATTTCTATCCATTCTATCCAGGATGCTTTCCCCCCAGGATTCCTCATGCCTGCCAAACTCCACTCACTCAGGTCTTCACATGCAGAGATGTTTCTCTGACAGCCTCATCTAAAATAGGCTTACATGATCATTCTACCCCCTTAGCTTGCCTTTTGCCCCTTCAGTGTGCTGACACATACTAACTTGGCTATTTATTTACTGCCCATCTCTTCCACTAGAATGGGAGTTCCATGAGAATAAGTACTTTTTCTCTTTAATTTCTGCTGTATCCCTGGTTCCTAGATATATGCCTGGAACATAATAATTGTTCAACAACTATGTGATCAGTGAATGGAAACTGAAGAGATAACAGAGTATTATAAATATTCTCCAGGGTGAGATGTGCTAATAATAATAATACCCTCTTCTACCCGAACAAACAAGCAAAACCAATGGAAAAAGGACTGTCCATGACTGAATAACTACCTAAGGTAGTTGGTCAATGTAGTCAGTGCATCTAGATATGGGAAAATCACACTTCTAAACTTAGATTTTTTTTTTTTCCTTCTAGAAGCACATTCAGAGAACAACTCATTGGCAAAATAGCTTCAACCTTTGACTTTGAAAGTCTCCTATTTCATGCTAAGAATCCCTCCACATAATTCCTATAAAGATTTTCACATAGAACATGTGAAGTAACATCAGGAAGCAACATAGTTCTTAGGGCACTGAACTTATAAGGAACCAATGATAAAGATATGCTCAAAAACCTTCATTATGAATGGACTGATATGATGACTGTAGGTTTCTAGAAGATGAAACTTAACTAACCAATATGCTTTTATTATGTACTTTAATTTTATCATGACATTATCATTGTCTTACAGGATATAAAAAAAATTAAGGCACAATTCATTCCTACAATGAATATATAATTCTTGAGTAAGTGAAACCTAAAAGATTAATTAATTGACCTAAAAAAAACCTTATGGTGTGACCTTATGAATTAGTACAGTGTTTCCCAAATTTACTCAATCATGAAAAAGATCAGGGCTTTTTATGAAAGTCCACATTTCCAAGTCCAATCACTGAAGATTCCAATTCAACTACATTGAAGTGTATCCTTGGGATGTATATTTTTTAATAAGTGCCCAGTGAATTTTATGATCCTGGCAAGCTTGAAAATGCTTTTTTAAAATAATAAGGTATTGTTTCATTAAGTACAAAAGGATTTAGAGAAAGTCAAGTTCAATGAAGGAGGACAGCATAAATAAAAGCTTAAAATATATCATTCTTTTTCTCAACTTATCCACACTGCCAAGCTTTTCTAGTGAATTTAGCTGTCTGCAGTCTGACCATCTCTTCTATCCTTCACCTCCAGCAATCTGGATTTTGTCCTCCCTACCCCTCACCTGGAATTCCTACTCTTTATCCTTCAATCTCTGAAGTGTCTTTTCTAATTTATAGCTTCTTAGAAGCATCTAATGAGGAAATTCTCCATTCTTTAGTTTTTCCTCTGACCTCACACCACCCTAATTCCCCAACATCTCTTTTTTTTATGTTTCCTGAATTTCTTGTGCTCTTTTTTTAATCTCTTTTCAAAGATACTGATTTATCTAGTTTAAATATCACTTCTTAACAAATGTCTATAACATGTTTTATACTACTCCTTGAATACTCTACAGTGCAGGGTATTTTTAAAGATTTGTTGTCTTTCCTAACTGGATTCTGCATTATGGAGAGAACATCTACCTTGAAATAATCAAATCATTAGCTTTGGCAACAGAAGTGCAAATAAGATGCATGTTAATTAAAGTGTCTGTTGCTCTTCTGCTATAGACATATTGCTATATTTAGATAGTCTTGAAATATGCACATACTATACTTAAATAAAATATAGACACATTAAAGATATCTTATTATGCAAACCATGCTAATGCACATATTCAGTGTTAATATTGTCATGGTTAATGTTATTGAGTGTGATCTATGGCCCATGAGGGGATTGCAAAGGTTTTCCTGATAAATTATCTGATGTTAAAACTAGAATTCTTTAATAATTCTTGCTGGCAGTTCAATTCAATAGGTTTTAATTTTTACATGCAGTTCAAGGCTAATTATTACTAATCTATTAAGTAAGCTATTAAGTGCTGTTAAAATTGGCTCTTCAAAAACTTGAATTAACATGTGATCAGAGTTTATTAAGTCCCCCCAGATAGCATTCTGCTTAAAACATCTGACTACCAACCATTACTTGGCTACTTGCTTGGCTCCTCTCTCTATGGCAAGAATATAATAACGAGAGTAGAATGGGTTATTACTAGCAAATCATCAATGAAACTCTGAACAATTGCAGTTGTTATTACTGTGATCCAAAAGTCATAGACTTACCGTTAGCTCTGTTTATCATTTTGTTTTCCTAGATAACTGTTGTGTTGCTATTATCTCCTTTATTTTAATTGGTTTCTCCCAGGTCTATTATTAATCACTGCCAAGTGGATTAAGTGGGCCATGGTCAAATACATTTGGGATTGTTTGCCTGAGAGGAGGAGCCTGCGCATCAGAGAAAGGTGCCTATGACGTCCAGGCCTGGGTCAGTGTACACCATTTTTCAGTCCCCAGACACTTCTAATAACTCTCACAAGCAGACAGATAAGAACCGTTGTCATCTCTGGCCAGAGCTCTGGGGTTTGTGGTGAAGAGTTGAGGCCACAACTCTTTTCTGAATCATACCACAAAGGTCCTGCAAGTTTGATGAAGGGCTTCTCTCTGTGGAAAACAACCTTCAGGAACATGAAAATGGTGTGGTTTTCTTGTTCAGTGTTTGTTTGGGTTGTTTTCTTTGTTTCTCTTTTTTTCAACTTCTTTCATCTTTCAAGACAAGTGATGAAAAAGAATTTTAAAATAAAGCATTTGTGAGTCTTCGTAGCACTGCCTTTCTGTGTCTGCTTGAAGCAATTCCTTCCATGAACCGAAGTGCTCTGATACCACGAAGGAGTGACCTGCTCTTAGGCTGCTCAGTGCTCAAAGAAACTTCCGGTGAACAGCTCCCTGCCCATACAAACTTTCCAAAGAAGTTAAAATGAATACAGAAATGTTGGGAGTGTGGGAGGGGGTACTCCATGGCTACCAAAGAGTATGGGTGATGAACAGAGAACTGATTCTGGGTGGTGAGCACATAATGCAACACATAGACGATGTATTGTGGAATTGTACACCTGGAACCTGTGTAATTATTACCAACCAATGTCACCCCAATAAATTTAACAATTAATAAAATAAAATAAATAAAAAATGTTGTGTGTATGTGTGTGTGTGTGTGTGTGTGTGTGTGTATTCCTGCATTAACTACTTCTTATGCTCACTCTTGTCAGAATGGCAAGCCTTCACTAGGCATTGGAAAATTATCTTTTCTTGCTTGAATATGCTATAGTCTGTGACTAAAGGATTCTTCTTAGTTTAACATCTCCCTGTTTGCCTGCTTAATAGTCGAAGAGTCCTAAAGTATAATCAGTTCCACCCCAGCTGAGTGATTCTAAATAAGAGAACTAGCATTTTTTGACCACATGCCATATTATCTGATACTTTGCTTTCTTTATTTCAGTTTATTCTCACTATTATCCTATATGATATGGATTTGTAGTCCACATTTTTTAAATAAAAAAATGTAAGTTCCAAGAAGCTTAAATAAATTATCCAAAGTTCCAAATTATTGGGATGCTCAGATGGCTCAGCGGGTTAAGCACATGCCTTGCAGTCCTGGGATCCACGGATCAAATCCCAGCCCCGGCCCATGCGGACCCATATGCTGAACTGGGGTGTGGCCCTCAGTTCAGTTCCTGCTACGCCAAACCCCCCATGTGAGAGGCCCCTGGTCTGGGCCCCCAGCTCACGGGGGCCTGTCTTCCATGCAGGAGGCACCCGGCCAAGTTCCACCCTGCACGGTTCCCTCACTCAACTGTGTGGAATGAAAGTATGTTGAAAACTGATGATGTCCAACTATGAAGCCTGCTCTGGGCCCTCCCTCTTCTTTCTGTTTCTCTCTGTCTTTGTTTTTCTCTTCATCAAAAACAGTTTAAAAAAACCATTCCCAATTACTAAGTGTTTGAGTCTAGTTTCAAAGCAAGGTCTATATAAATTACAAATCCATGATTTTCTAACTTTTCCATTGACTTCTAAGATAACAATATCTATGTTTGCAAATTTACATGTCCTTTTCCAGGGCAAAATAAAATTATGTGTGTGAAAATATTTTGATGATTGAAAGGATTTTTGGAAATGCATTTGTTAATTATTTGAAGTAAATTTTATCTTTCTCTTCCCTTCCCTTCCCTTCCTTTCCTTTTCAAACACATGTATAACAATAACTTAAAAAATAAAACATACTTTCAATAATATAATATTGCCAAAACACTTCCTTCTTAAAGTCTTTCATAACCCACATTAATTTTGTATATTTTCCATGTTAATCATTCATGCTCTCCCATACAACATCCAATAAAAGCAACAGTCAGAGCTACAATATC
>PVKE010007716.1:42500-49792 GCA_004027555.1 Craseonycteris thonglongyai
CTAATATCATATAATTAATCGCAAAAATTGAACCCAGTTTTCTGAGGCCCAGGCAACATTTTTCTACTATCTTACTCAGTAAAGGACAATGTATTTAAAGTTTACATCATTCTTTGAAAGTAATATAGTCTGCAACTAATTTCAGGAACCAGGTTGAGTCAATGCTAATATACAGATGCATAACTGAAACAGGATGGCTGAAGTTATCAACAGTTACCATTTTGTGTTAAAGTATACATATAATTGGAATCATTAATTCTCCATGCAGTAAACAATTAAATTCTGTAAATTATTCCTATTTGTTCTTCAAAGTTAGCTGCTATATAATTAATTGTAAATGTACTTTCATTCAGTAACGGAGAGTGAATGGTTCTAATCTACATGATTTTTTGTGACTCAGTTGTACAACCTCGGGCATGTTTCTTAATACTATAGTTTAGGTTTCTGTAAAAATCAAGTAGTAGTAGCACATTTATTAGAACAGATAAAACAAAATACAGCCTACAGAACCAAGTGCTGATGAAGATGGTGAGGAACTGGATCTCTTATACATTCCTGGTGGGAATACAACATGATACAATAACTCTGGAAAACAGTTTAGCAGTTTCTTATAAAATTGTATGCAGATTCATTGTATGTACATACACAGCAGTACTATTGATAACTGCCCCAAACTGGAAAGAATGCCAATGATAAACAAGCAAATAAATAAATACAGTGTGTAGAAATAACTTCTATGCGAATTTAACACTTACGGTGTAGAGTGGTGGAAATAGGGCCAGTGTGGGAAACAGAGACCTAAGTTGGCAGCAATCTGTAGTCATCTTGAAGGCTTAGGTCTTTATTCTAAAACAATGAAAGTTGCTCCAAATTTAAGTAACTTAAAATATCAACCTAAATAAAGCTTTCATTTAATATTTTCAAAATATCATTTAGCTGTGATATAGATTGGAGGCTATAGGGACCATAAGAAGATTGCACAAGTGTGATAGGCTAGAGATGGTGGTACCTTGAAGACTGTCTGTGAGACTGACACATGCAAAACATACACTGGTACAAAGATAAACGGGACTTGATGATAGATCAGATATGTGAAGGAAAAAAATACATCAGGTGAAATACTCAGGTTTCTGATGGGGCAACTTAGTTGAAGGAGTGACGTTTTTGTTTTCTTATCATAAGTGAGCATTAGTTATAATTAATCTATTGGGAAAATTAACATAGCACAGTCAAGGTGATTGTATTCACAAAATGTAAGGAACCCACTCAGTTACTGTGAAATCTTCTTAATTATTTTTTTCATAATAGACCTTGAAAAATCTTGACTATGATGTGCTAACTTAACAGGTTCCACTTAATTAATACCTTCTCTACTAATTCCTCTTTTCTTTAAGAAATAAAGTGCCAGATTTTATTTTTCTGCTTATAACACCACAACTACCATGCTTGTAACACCTATCCTAAATTAAAAATGAGACTGAATAAAAATGGACATGCCAAGCTGAAAGTCATTCCAAGTTGATAATTCCCTATGATGTGGGGTGGGGAGAGAATAAACGGTAATTGTTCCAGAGTCCTTAAACACCTGGAGCATGGTGTTATTTATGACCATTTGAGAAAAGACAAATGGCTTTTCCTGAGAACTCCTGCAGTGAAGGTAGATAACTTGTTCTACTGCTCTGTCCACTCATTACTACTGAATGCCTTTTCAATAAGCAATACTCCCTTAGACAAAAACTATGGTTGTGTATATATGCTGCAGAGGGTTGAGGAAGGGAAAGGTAGATATACAAAATCATTGCATTTCCAGTACAAAAACCTGCATCATGAATGGTACTTTTTTTTTTCTCTCCTCTCACTTCCATCCTTCTTTCCTCCCTTCCTTCATGCCTTGTCCCTTCCTTCCTTTGCTTTCTTCCTCCTTTTCCTCTCCTTCACCCCTGCCAGTCTCCCAACTTACACTTCATTTCCTCGTCTTTTATCCATTTTGTTTCTTCTACCAAAATATGCCTTTAGTCTGAAGTAAAACATAGTACAATTAATGAGAAATAATAATAACTAACAATTATGGCACTAGGCATAGTACTTTTTATATATTATCTTTTGACAATTAGAAGTTTCTGATCTTACTATGTAGTTGTTGCCAACAAATGTCACCCCAATAAATTTTTTTTTAAGATTTATTTTATTGTTTTTGACAGAGAGAGAGAGAGAGAGAGAGAGAGAGAGAGATATACAGAGACAGAGAGAAGGAGGAGGGCCCAGAATGGTCTCCATAGTTGCACATCATAGGTTTTTCCACATAGTTTTATTCCACAGGTGGAAGTGGGGCCGTACAGGGCAGGAACTGGACCGGGGTCTCTCCCCGGTGAGAACTGAACTGGGGGCACTCCCCAGTTCAGCATATGGGTCCACACGGGCCGGGGCCGGGATTCGATTCTCGGTCTGCAAAGTGAGCTGGGGCTGCAAGGTGAGTGCTTAACCCACTGAGTCATCCTGGCTTCCCCATACCCCAATAAATTTAACAATAAAAAAAAAATGTTTCTGACCTTGGGCACTATTGTAATCCTCTGATGTCAAGCAGTAGGTGTTTCACAAAATTTGTGTGTGTGTGTGTGTGTGTTTTAAGTAAATTCAGACAAAAGCATTCCAAGCAATTTTGTAAACAAATTGAGTAATTATTTAGAAAGAGAATACCCTTATTATACTGGTTTTAGGAAATCATGTCATCTTGTGTTATTATTTGAAGATCAACGGGTAACATCCACTGTCCCTGGCTTGCTCTAATTTCTCTGATAGAGGGAGTCAAATGTCTGAGCAATTTATAGGGATTTATAGGTAACACCTGGTTTTGGGTTTTGGCAGTCGTAATGGAAGTTGCCACGAGAAATTTCCAACATGCCTGAATTGTGTTTTTTAGATCATACTCAGGAAATAAATGAAACCACTTGATACATTGACAAGAGGTAGCTGTAACACTCAAAAACTAACATTTCTACCACCACTCTCTCCTCACATCCTGGAAGTGGATATAAACCCTTATAGGTAGTCTGGACTTGAAGGCAGTAACATCTTTGTTGGGTTTTTTTGTTTTTGTTTTTTTCAAATAACCCTGGGAAGAAGTGTTAATAGCCACAGATTGGTGAGGAGAAATAACTAGACAGTAGGTCACCTCAGATTGTTTCCTCCTCAGGAAACTATAATATTTGGTATGACTTGTAATGGACAAGACTTATTTAGTCCACATCTCTGGGAAAGCTGTATCTAGCTTGGAGTATGTAGTTCTCTAAATCTAGGGAGAGCCTGGCATACAAAATAAGAACTTGAATTGAGGGAATGAATTGCAGATGGTTTCTATCTACGTAATATGATTGGAAGCCCAAAGTATATTTCCAAATGTCTAGCTAAATGCTTTTTTTAAAAAATAATATTTTGTTTTTCAATTATAGTTGACATATCCAACTAAATGTCTTTACTTTAGATTTTTAAAATCTCACCTAAGTCTAAGGAGCTATTTTTTTTAATGAAAATTCCACTAACAGTCTAACACTTTAACAAATAGATACTGTTAATACTATCACACATTTTAAACTGATAAGAACAGATACTACACTTGATCTTAGCCAAAAGGCCGAGAAGCGATAACTATCACACATTTTTATTTACCAGAATCCAAAAATTATATAAACTAAGATACTAACTTTACCTTTCAAGTACTTAAATATTAATATTGAGATTGGGAGAGTGGGAAAAACTGAAGTTCTCATACCATGTTTGTGACAATATTAACGGTACAATAATTCTGGAGGGCAATTTAAGCAATATGTGTCAAAAGGCTTACAAGTACGCTATTGAACCAGGAATCTTATATTTTATCACATATAAATAAAGAAAGATACAAAATGATGAACCAGTATATTTATTCAAACAATATTTAAACTCATATATACATACATATACACACACTCATACACAAGATGAAACAAACTAAATTACTAATGAGCAGATATTGGTTAAATGTATTAGAGTTAGGACATCTATGGAAACCTTACATAATTGCAAAAAATTGTATTATTAATATAGAAAACTGCTCACAATATAATATCTAACATTTATTGAGCTCTTATCTTGTAAAAGCATTGTTCTAATTCCTTTATGTGCACATTCTCATTTAATCCTCACAATAATTGTGAGATGAATAAACAGATGTGTAGGGTCAAAGTAACTTGACCAGTGCTACCGATCCGGTAAGTGGTGAAGAAATAACACAAACTCTAGCAGTTGAGTCCACAGGCCTTGTGTTTACTAAAATATTGATAATGTTTTCTCTCTGAATAAGAAAACTACAAGGGATTTGAAATTTGGTATTTTTGTAGTTTCCATAATGCCTAAAATTTCTACTCTATACTTCCTATTTTATAATCAGAAAATTGTCCTTTATTAAAATTTGAAGGAGACTTTAAAACATCAATAGCACTCAACTGTCTGTACCACTAAAACTATCATTAGAACATATGCAAGATACTTCAACACATATCCTATAACTTGCCTTCACATACGCTCTAATTTTTACTTAACTAATGATTCCTCACCCATTGTCCCCTGAATTTTTCTGCCAATTATTTTGCACTGATTTTTCTACAATTTCTATAAGAGACACACTTTGTGTTCATCAATATTCACGTTCTCCTCTATTTTCTTACCATACCACTAGACTGCATGTCCAAGACCCCTGTGTCAGAGTACTGGTGTATGACTCAGTCTCACCAATGAAATGTGAGCAGAAGTAAGATACATGGTAGGTACATGATCAATAGTCATATGTGAGGTAGTTTGGGATGGGTGTGCCTCTCTACACTCCCTTTTCTTATACTCCAACAAAATTCAGTAGAGGAGTCCCAAGACCATGGAAGATGTTGGGTCATCAGATGGAAGAAACTTGCTCCCCCAATGAATGCAATAGCGAAATCTCTATTGACCTACAATGAATGGCACTTTAATTAAGAATTAACACCCCACTGTGTTAAGTCATAAGGTTATTATAGTAGTTTATTCTGACCTACATCCCTATCCATCTTCTGAAACTCAGACCAATTACCTCCCTAGTCATTTCTTCAAATTGGTTGGTACACCTCTCCCAGGTGAAGCACAGTAGTTTTTACCCTATAAGTTTTTTGAGGAGTGCTACTGAAAGGGATTCATACTTTGTTTCCAGTCTACAGTGAAATAAGGAGACTGCACCAAGATGTAAACAAAAGTGATGTTTTCTTCATTGATAAAAACTGAAAATACATTAAATGATACTAGGCCAACATTGTATAATTACTATAAAGCATGAGTCCCTTTCTCTCCCTCAATAGAAAGAAACTAGTTGGCCGTGGGCAGAAGGGATTGGGGGTGGCCTGTAAGACAGAGGAGGCATCAGCCCTAGTTCCACACCTTCTCCTTATTTCTGTTTAAATTATACCACATACCTATCTCCATTATGGTAATTACAATTGTCTAGATGCTCATCTTATAACAAGACCCTTAGCTTCCTGAAGATGGCTTCTCCGTCTTGGCACTGTTGACTTCTGGGGCTGAATAATTCTTCACTGGGAAGTTATCCTGGGCATTGCAGGATGTTTAGCAGCCTCTCTGGTCTCTACACATGAGATGCCAGTGGCACCCCCATTGAGAGTTGTAAAAACCAAACACGTCTCTATACATTGCCAAGTGAGTGTCTCCAGGGGCAGTAGGGGAAATTTTGCCTGGTTGAGGACAGGTCTCCCTAGGCAAGAAGACAATGTTTTAATCATCTTTGAATCCCCACCACATAGATCAGTAATTGGTACTCAACAAATATTCTACCATTCAATGCAACAAATAATCAAAGTATAGGAGCTTAACACTCAACTTTTAGAAGTAACACATTACTAAATTCAGCAGGCTATAAATGAAGGAGCACTTGCCTCCCACCTCCCAACTTTAAAAAGCAAACAAACAATGAAAAGATCTCCTTTCAGAGTATCTTCTAGTTCTGTTATTATCTGGAAAATGGGTATTTTGATACTGTAAGTCCTCACTAGTGATTTTCAAAGTTCATATGCCTAAGAATCAACTGGATTCTTATCTAGTAACACACTTGATAGGTCTTCCAGTGATGCTCTCAATATATATATAATCTCTGTCCCTGGTTACGGGTAGCAGTCCTATTCTAGGTCTCAGCCCAGTTTGTCTGGGATGTTCCATTCCAGGTGGTGGCTGATGGTTGTCACAATAATCAGTTTGCTCTCTGGAGAAAAAATAAGTGACAAAGACATTCATAGGTTGTGCAAGAGTGTAGAGAAAATAATCACAGAACATATCTGCTACCACTCTGCCAGCTATGATAACCCTGGTGCCCTTAATGAGAAAGAAGTACCAAGCAAGGCCCAGCGGGGGCTTCAAGTCAAGCCTCCCAGGCCCCTGCCTGCCTTCTACCAAGCCGCTGCTCTCTCAAACACAGAACTCCCAAATCCAAGCCCACAGGGCTTGGCCCTGGCAGTCAAACTGGATTAGAAGAGAAGGCAATTCTGACTCCACCAGGAAGAAAATACGAGAAATGGAGGAGAGGGGTAGCAGGTGCCTTCTGCATTGTTTAGAACAATCACTTCAGTCTGAGCAGCACAGATGAGCAGCCCTTGTACATCTGCACTTGTTCAGCTCCAGTTTAAGGTGGGAATTCAGTGTATTGCTGGGCCCCTTCTGAAGCTAGTGGTGGAGCTAATGGGAGATCAATTTTTAGTAAAAGTGGGAGCAGGGACACTGGGAGGGAGGAGTTGCATGGAGAGTGGAGAAGGGAACTGCTGCAGGGAAGTAACCAGGAAGGAGTGCAGGGGTGCAGATGGTTCCCTGCACTTTGCCTCTTGCTAACAGTTTCTTTTAACGAGGCTCCCCAGAATTGCAGGGGTTTTCTGCAGGGTGGAGAGAATAGAAGTACAACAACAGCTTCATTAGAGGCCACAGTACAAGAGGATGCCTTTGGGCTCCTTTGCCTACAGCACCCATCATGCCCCTCATGGTGGCAGTTAAGTCCCTACCTCTCCCCCTCAGAAAGGGCATATTGAATAAACCAGCTCCCAGTTCCATGCGTTACTTATAGAAACCGAAGACTGGAGACCTGTGAACCTTCCCCTAGCTCTGTCTTCTGCCACTAATTCTCTATGGCCTTAGGCCAATCATTTAACCTCTCTGGGCCTCTGTTTTTGTTTTGGTTAAATAAGGGTAAAAATAATGCTCAGTCCTGCTCACCTCACAGGACCATCTGAGGG
>PVKE010007717.1:0-49783 GCA_004027555.1 Craseonycteris thonglongyai
CTATTGAGTGTGTCCATAGGTCTCTGTGTCTTTGTTACTTTCACTTTTATATTCCACCTATAAGTGAGGTCATGTGTTTCCTGATTCTTTCAGTCTGACTTATTTCGCTTAATAAGATGGTCTCTAGGTCCATCCATGTTGCCAGAAATGACTGTAATTTATCATTTCTCATCGCTGAGTAGTATTCCATTGTGTATATACACATTTCAATGGCAGTGCGATCCATTCCTGCAGCTTCAGCCATAATCTGTATACAAGCAAATTTGTCTGATTAAGGATTGATTTTTCTTTTTCTCTGGATAAAAAAGATAACTTCTTGTCTGTCTACATGAATGGACCTAAACCAGACAGATATAAGGGCTATCCAGAAAAAATCTAGCCATAAATGACCCTATTTTTTATATTACATGGCTGAATATATTTCAGACAGTCTTCATACGTCCTTATTAGGCTAAGGATGCAATCTAGCTTTTAGGTAACCAACTCCATTCTCCCAAGATACAGTGAAGAAAGAAGATTCATAGATAAAGAGACACGTTAGGGTTATGCTTTCTCACCACTCCAGCTGAATTCAACTCATGTTGGCAAAGGAAAAGGAGTTTTTAAATGAGATTTGGGGAGGGCGGGAGAGAAAGGGTGTCCTGGTATCCACACCATGAGATCTAGCAGAGGAAGAAAGGCACTTCCATTAACATTCCTAGTAGTGTAACAATAGCGGACCAACCAGGTATCTCAAGTATATGAACTCCGTTAATACCACCATCCTGATATATTATGCCCAACTTACAGATGAAGAAGCTGTGGCATAGAGAAGCTCAATATTCTCAAAGTTTATGGAATCTGAAAATAACTAGGTTGAACCAAGCTGGAACCAAAGCAAAACCTTTTAACCACTGTATCATATTGTCCTTGAAAATAGGAAGTGATACTTGCAAAGCCTCCAGGCATAGGATTGTCCCAGATGTACATTAGCAAGGGCCATTACAAACAAATATACATATTTTCATTATGACCCTTTTCCTAAGTTCTGGACCATATTTATGACTGGGTTTCTAAAGAATTTTGTCAGATTGTCCCACCAACAAGTTAAACTCTAAATGTTTAAAGAGGAAATCATTGCCTTGTCTTCTACAACAGTTTCTCTTCTTGAATTCTTTAGTCCTGTTAATATTATTCCTACATTTTCATTCATGCAGTCTGGAAAAATTAGTATCTGTTTTTACTCCTGCCACTCCTATCCACTCTATCCCTAATTTAATGTCATATCCTACAGACTTGACTTCGGTAATATCTTTAAAACATGACCCTTAATTCAATTGCTACAGCTTCATTCTGGTTTCTATCCTTCACTGAATAATATTAATAGCTATTGATATTCCAACTGTTTATACTGTACCTCTGTCTCTCAAATCTATCCAGAAAACTTTTATTGTAGTAGTCTTCCGAGAGCACAATTCTAATTACATTACTACCCTACTTAAAAATCAGACCTTTGATGACACCCCTCACCCCCTGCAATTGTACGCCAGAATACATACAAAAATCCCTCACTTGTCATTTATCTCCAAGATAATTCCCAAACCTTTTCTCCTATGGTTCCTCCACAAACCACATGCTCTTGCCACACTCGTCTGTCTATGAAAGTCCTGATCCCTTCAAGACCCTCATCAAAGGAGGCTTCCCTGAAGTCTTCCTGAGCTGCTCTCTCCCTCACTTGAACTCCCATAACGTTTCTTATATTTTATTACCTATCACTTCTCTTCTGAACTATACTTCCTGTCCTCAGCCTGGCTCCTTCCCATAACCCACCCGAAGGTCATAGTAACTTCTAAAATTTATATCTACCCTGTCCTAATTCTTTACACACACACTCACACACCTCTATTCATATAGTTTTCTCATATTTTATATTTCAGAAATTGCAGAATCACTGAAGGGGAGGAAGGACAAGAAGAGTACATTACTCCAGACGGATCCATAAAAGTTATTCTACAGCCTATCAACCAAATTGCTTTTGTTTCTCACCACCTTTGAAAAGCAGACCAATCTAGTCTATATACAACTGTTGCATTTATGTTGCTCTTATGCTCAGAAACTCCAATAATCCCCCTCACCTTCCATTTAATTCCTAAGGCCCAGCCTGTTCGAGTCCTTTAGTGCTTTCTGACATGTCTCATGCTATGCTACGTTATGCCAATTCAATGCTTTCCTCAGAGACTTGCTTCTGCAACTGTTCTGTTCTTTTCTTCTATTTGAAACATCTTTGTCTAGGTCACCCCAGGTATACGTGAACTCCCACTCCTCAGAACCTCTATACCATTTTGTTTGTACCGCTTTTATTACACATACCACACACTACTTTGTAACTTAGTTTTGTGACAAATTTATTATTCTATTACCAAGTTAGAAGTTCCTCTGTTAGATAACAAGCCTTTATTCTCACTATGATGGTTCGTTTTATAGGTCACTTTAGCTAGGCAATAGGTGCCCAGTTGCTTGGTCAAATACTAGCTTAGATACTACTTGCAATATGAAGATATTTTATAGATGTGATTAAGATTTACAACCAACTGGTTTTCAGTAAAGCAGACTAACTTTCATAATATGGGTAAACCTCATCCAATCAATTGAAGGCCTTAAGAACAAAAACTGAGTATTCCCAGGAAAGAAGGAATTCTATCTCAAGATTACAACGTATAAGATCTGTCCAAGTTTCCAGGTCTGTTGGCCTGTCCTATGAATTTTGGATTCAAGACTACTACATCAGCTTTTACCTAAATGTCTACTCTGCCCACCTGTCCTACAGATTTTGGACTTGCCAGCCCCCATAATCCATAAGAAAATTTCTTAAAAATCTCTCTCTCTCATATATATAAAATCTCCCATTCTTTTTCTCCAAAGAACCTAGACTGATATGCCCAATTTGGGTCACATAATTAGACCACATTTAATTTTGTTTTAAAACCAACTAGTTCATATCCTTATTTTTATTTATCTTAATAATGCATATTCTTCCTCAATAGAAATTTTCTCCCCAACCTCTGCCACAAGATAAGCCAAGAACTACAATGGGCTAGAAAATTGCACCTCTCTCTTGAAAAAGCCTCATTCTCTTCATTATGAGATCTTCACCAAAAAAGTGCTCTTAGCCAGTCATTCTGTGTGATCCAGAACAGCCTCTTTCTACTCCTGCTCATGCTCTGGTGACAAGGAACTTGCTGCCATGACAATATTTCCTCAGAGTGCAAGGAAGGGTTAGAGTCACCTCTATCCCCAAGTCTTGCACTGAACAGTCCTCATAGACACGGTAACTGTCCTGGGCTTCCAAAGCCATAGTCTGTTGTTGATTCAAGCTCTTTAAGCTTACACATGCGCATGCGCACATGCACGCACACACACACACACACACACTTGGGCTAAGGGGTGCTCCAGCATGAGCCATGCCCTGATGCCTGTGTCTAATGGTGGCTGGCCTTGGCATCACTCTAGGCTGCCCTCTTTCTTAACCCATGTTTCTCCTTGAGGCCCTCATTTATAAACAGTTGTCCTCAATCCTGGTCACTTTAATCCATCAGACTTGTTATGGAACACTGAACCTCAAATGCAAAGGTATCATTCCCTCCCTCCAAGTACCCTCATTGGTCCCTATCCCAATTTGTCCCACATCCACATAACTAAAAGGCACCACCAAAGTTTGTCTTCTCTAAAACAAACAAGGTGTGCTCCACAATAAATTAGTATTTCCACATTTACCTATTAATACCTTAATGACAATTTTCTTGCTATAAAATTATTTTGAGTACCGTTTCCCATGTATCGCCTTCTTACCTCTCAGGAAATATATCTCTAATGAATCAAAAAAATCAGTTCCCTTTTGGTCCATCTATTCTATCTTTTCCTCTCCCTTAAGGTCTCAGGAATTTCTCTTACATCTGAGTACTACACTTTATGGTATATATATTTAATAAAAGTAAATTGCAATCTCATGTCTAGCCTATAAATATTGTGTGTATGGGGTTCAAGGTCTTTTGAAACCCAGGCAAAGGAATCTGTATTTAATTTGGCAAGCAATGGGGAGCAATTGAACCTGAGCGCTTAATTTCGAAGTAATAAAAGACTAATTCTCTGCTTATCAAAACTATAAATTCAGCATGGTATATACACTGGGAGTTCTTTTTGATCAAGGAATTGTTCTATTAATTTGTTTTCCTTTATGAGATGCTACTGGTAAGCCTTTCATGCCTGCAAGTCAAGATTAGCGTTTCCATAAACTCCTGTAAAAAATAGTCCCAGGTTGGAAACTTTTCAAATACTCCTCATTTTTGCCAATCACATTTGAAAAGAGAGAGCATTTGCATATTCAGGGTGAAATTCCATGGAAATATGCCTCCTGCCCAAGTTTATAGAGTAATTATTTTGACATTTTTGAACTGGCTCCATCTTCAATATGCTAGTTCAAACTGCACAATAGACATAGTTATTAATTAGCCAGGCTAAATATCTAGACTTGTTTAGACTAATCAAGTGATGAAACAGCTTCAATCTTTTGGGCTTTTCTTGAACAACTAACAATAAAACACAAACTTGTTATGACTAGTAAATTGCACAAACGTAATTAGTGGCTAAGAAAGAGATTCTGCTTTTCCCGAATGCAGGTCTTGCTCACAAAGCCCAGTCCAAAGCCAAGTCTGCCTCCAAAAGTACTTTAAAGTCTGTCTCCTTCCAGCAGAAAATCAATACTGTGCACTGGAGGGGAAGATGGAGTGTTAAAACGTCCTCTTCACATGGGTGAGTAAACATCACCTCTATGCTAGGGATGGCGCAGCACTGAATTGCAGGCTGCAACACGTACTCAGAATAAAAGCGTGTCCCCAAGCAAAGCAGCGAGGCAAACGCTCAGTTCCAGAGCTGGCACGGCAGACGCAGAGCCCTCTGCCTTATATAATTTTGTTTCTGTGCAACTACAGATCAGTGTGTGCCTGCAAAATTATATAAGGTGCCATTAACCAGCTGTTATTCCAGCAAACCTATTCTTCAGACAACGATTTGACTGCCTGCCTAATAAATCCACAGGAAGGGAGGGAGGGAGAGGCAAAGTTTTCATCATCACACTGTGTTCTCCTCTCTCCTTCATCGCAAACTACCTACCCCTCCCACACAGTTAGGGAAAATCACAGGCCTCAAAGCGTCAGTGAATAGGAAATTTGTGTGGGTCCTTCTTTATATAGCTCTCACCACTTTCTGAGAAAGATAAATGTTTTTCATATCCTTTGTGCCTTAACCTGGTTATGTCTCTTTCTCCCCAGGTCTAAAACAAAGCTTCTTTCCCTCTGTGCACCTCCCTTGCTGTTCTCCTGTGTTTTCAAATTGCTCTGGTATGTCTGTCTTCTCCCCACATTGAGTCAGATCCAAGTCTGGGCTGCAGAAAGCTTCCAATGTCATCTCTAAGTACCAAAGGTAGGCCGTCTCCCACAGCTTTTAGCAGTCCACATCCTCAGGTCAGCAATTTTCCATAGCAATGATGAGAAAAGATAAGACTCTATTCAAAGGTTCAGATGCTGGGCACCATCTAACTGCAGGGTTTTGAAAACACAGAACATTGCTAGTTCCCAGGGACAAAATCCACGTCTTTGTGCCACCACAAAGCTCTTCAGCACCCCCAGCAGAAGGAAGCCCTATTGACTGGTGGCAGGCAGTCCAAATGAGCTGTGAGAGGCTCAAAGGGGAACTGGGGAGCCATGACCCCCACCCCCACCCCCAGTGAACCCAACATCAGTGGGAATGAGTTGTTCAGGACTTTTCCCACCAGAACTCCCTGAGTCCTGCTCAGAGGGAAGTACTTCCTTTGTTCTATTTGATCTTTTCCAGTATTTTTTTTTTAAGATTTCTTTTATTGTTTTTGACAGAAACAGAGAGAGACAGAGACAGAGAGAGACAGACAGAAGGGGGCGGCACCAGAGCAGTCTCCATAGTTGTAGGTCATCAGTGTCAGCATGGTTTCATTCCACACAGGTGGGTGGGGGCCACACAGGGCATGAACCCGGCTGAGCGTCTCCCGCATGGGAAGCTCACCCCAGTTCAGCATATGGGTCCGAACGGGCCACTTGGTACTCAGGGCTGCAATACGAGCACTTTACTCGTTGAGCCATCGGGCTTCCCCCTTTTCCAGTATTAATTAAACCAGAATGTAAAATAATTTCTGTACTATAGCTCTCTTCTTTTATTAAGCTTAGTATGTGCGTGTGCTATTTATGTCGTAGCATATAAAGTAAGGGAAATGCATTTATGTACTTGGATTTACACAGTAGCCACGTTTTTTAAACTATGGATGCATTATATTTTAGAAATTAAATCAAAACTCTTCGGGCTTAATGATTTAATGACATTTTACTGTGTATCTGTTTATAAAATACTAACAGTTCTCATAATAAACTCTTTCTCCTAGATTTTTTTTTAAGTAGAACATAATTTCCTCATTTAAAAATGAGTGTAGTAGCGATGCTGGGATAGCTCAGCAGGTTGAACGCCTGCCTCACAATCACAAGGTCCTAGGTTCGAGTCCCAGCCCCGGCCCACGCAAACTCATATGCTAAACTGCAGTGCAACTGGTAACTACCAGATGGCTCTTTAGTAAAGGTTTTCATCTCTCATGAGAGAGGTCCCTGGTTCAGTTCCTGCCCCATGCGACCCCACATCCACCTGTGTGGCATGAAATCATGTCACAACTAATGATGTACAACTATGGAGACTGCTCTGGGCCCTCCCTGCTTCTCTCTATATATATATCCTTCTCTCAAAACAACAAAAATAAATCTTCAAAAAATAATAATAAGCATAGTAAGTAG
Organism: Craseonycteris thonglongyai; assembly: GCA_004027555.1. Classification (NCBI taxonomy): domain Eukaryota; kingdom Metazoa; phylum Chordata; class Mammalia; order Chiroptera; family Craseonycteridae; genus Craseonycteris; species Craseonycteris thonglongyai. Next base: position 6,846 of record PVKE010007717.1, read on the forward strand.
TATATTTCTTAGATTAAAAAGTTCTGAAATTTTTCCCAGATTTCTATTCAACTACTTCAGTGCTCATTAGGGCTAGATTCTGAATAATCTGTAGCCAAATTCTGGAATAATCTAGACATAACTTCTGTCTCCCACACAAACCTTTTAGTTTTACATGCTCAGGAAAATGTAGCAACCCTGCTTTAGATTGGAACATGTCTTTACACAGCTGCCCCTGCAAGACTGTTGCCTTTTACCCAGAACTATACTCTCACTTAAGGCACAAATATAAATGTAAAAAGTATCTGAAATACCTGATAGCCTTTCATCCTGATCACTTGACTCTCTCTCTCTCTCTCTCTCTCTTTCTCTCTCTCTCTCTCTCTCTCTCTTTCTCTCTCTCTCTCTCTCTCAAAAATATAGCTTTTAATGAACTTTAATAGTGAGTTTTCTGACAATTAGAGCTTCCTAGAAATGAAATGAGCTTACTTTTGAGATGACAATTTTCTTCTTAATGAGGATATTTTGATAAAATCTGGATGACCACTCATTAGGTACATTGCAGAAGAATCTTAAAGATTGAAGTTGGTATTAACCAACTAATGAGATCATTTTTTAAAGTTTGTGTGTGCATGCATGTGTATATCTCTTTTATCATGGCAAAATGTACCTAACATAAAAATTATCAGTAGTGACATTTAGTAAATTCACAATGTTGTGCTACTGTCACCACTATCTAGTTCCCGAATATTTCATATCACACACACACAAACTTGTGCCCATTAAGCGGTCACTGCTCATCCTCCCTCTCCCCCTTCCCAGCCCCTGGCAACCACTAATCTGTTTTCTATCTGCTTCTATGGATTTGTTTGTTCTGAATATTTCATATAAACGGAATCACAGTATGTGGTCTCTTGTGTCCGGCTTCATTGTCTTGGCATCAGCAACCCTGCTGAGTACAAATCATCTCTAGTTCATTGCTTTGAGATCTGTCTTTCATTTCCATCCTCTCTCCTCCCTCCCCAGCCGCTCAGCCTCAGCAGTGTTGTTTGCATCTTATTGGGTGTGAAATTGCTGATCTGGGATCAGGACCCTCCCACCCCTGTGGAGCTCCAGGGGGAGAAGGAGGGGGAACCACACTGCTGGCCCTTCTGCTGCCATTTGTTTCAGGACTGACTGGGGGTACCTGTGGGGCTTGGAAGAGTAGCAAATCACCCTCACACTTTCCCAAGGTTTTCATACTTTGAAATACGATAGCAGAGGCACCTTTTCCTCATCTTGAGAAATTTGCGTGATAATTGGCTAGTAACAAAAAAATCTCCCCTCAAGTGCCCACACTGTGTTTGTACCTAACAGGGCCACACTCAGATCTCTACCACAGGTTTGGTCCAAGCAGAACAGTTACTTATGGACAAAGAGCTGACACTGCTAACTTCATTCCAGACATTCATCCCTAAGCAACACACGCACAGTGCACCTAGGTTTCCTTTGGGTTAACAGCACTAATGTAAGAGCTGACTGTGGGGTAGTGGTGGGAATGCTGGACTTCTGGCAGGACGAGCCAAGTTCAAATCACGCTGGTACCATTTATTAGCAAGGTCACCACAGAGCAACCTGAATATTAGGTTTAAAAGGAAGGTAATTTTAAACAGTGGCTCACCTCACCACACTGTTGATAAGATTGAAGCCAAGAAAACAATCACATACACAAAGGTTCCTTGAAAACTGTGGTTATATTCCCCAAATGTCCACTAGCACGAAAAAGTATCGTGAAGACAGGAAACTTGTCATAACTTCTGCTTCCATGCCTAATGGGTTACTTAAGACATAGTAAACACTGATTTGGTAAGATTTTACTGGTTAGTAAAAGAAAGAATAGTGTTATTATTATTAGTCTGTAGGACCTAACTAACCTCCAGTGAGCAGCACCTAATGATAACTATACAGATCACTTTTGTAACCAATTTATCACAAGGTCATGTCTTATCCCATGATATAAGTATTTCTTCTAAATGACACTAGACTTAGAAAGGAAATGAGAAACATTGTTCTACTAATATAGAAAATAGAAAGGGAACGATGACTTCAACTTGAGATGTGCTCTTATTAGGAGTCTAAGAAATCTAGCTTAAAATCTACCTCTTCTAGGGTTCCTTCCTTTTGGTCTAGCCGTGCTATCACTATGCTTTAACTCCACGTCCCTACAACAAATAAACTCATAGTGTTACATTGTTCATGTTGTGTCTTTAAGTTTAGAAGCTTCTCCTGGACTGAAACTAGCTAACTTCCTCCTTCTCTGCCTTCTTCCTTCCTCCCTTCTTCCCCTTCCTTTTTTTCTTCTCTTTCTTTATTGTTTCTATGTTAATATTTTTTTTTGTTTGTTTAAACATGTAAATCTCTAATATCATCTTATTTCATCCTAAATATTTTCAACTTAAACTTTAAAAAAATAAAAAGGTATTTTGTCACATAACCACAATGCAGCTATTAATTACACTTAACAAAATAACAGTAACTTCGCTTTTCATCTAGTATAAGGTGACCAGATGTCCCGCTTTTGGCGGGACAGTCCCGATTTTTAACAATTTGTCCCACGTCCTGCGGCATTTTAAAAAAGTCCTGATTTTTGGAAAGAATGTACAAGCTAGGGAATAGCGGGAGATAGACCAAATTTTTAATCAAGAACCCTCTCCCCCTTGGTCAGTGGTGTCCCGCTTTACCAATGTTAAAATCTGGTCACCTTAATCTAGTAGCTACTTGACATTCAAATTACTCTAAAGAATCAAAATGTCCTTTTATAGTTGATTTGTTTAACTCAAGGTTCACTTGCAGCCTTTAATGTATTAAGGACAGGAACTCTGTGTTTCGTTATTCTACTTCCTGGCCTTAGGGAAGCTGTCACTGACTGCTCAGTGGGCACTGAAAAGGGTTTCTTTTCATGGAACAGACATCTATGGATCCCCCTCCATGTGCCAAACAATGTCTTAATTACTGATGATGCAAATATAAATAAGACATACCTTTTGTCCCCCAAACCTCAAAATTTGAGTGAACCAAAATGAATACTGAAGTGTGAATAAATATAACCAAGGTAAATCTATGAAATTCACTATCTACTATTTTTATTTCCTTCAGAGAAACCTATGGGGTGGAGTTTGATGATTTTTTTCTAAGAGCCGCATCAACTTATCACTTCATATCACTACAAAATACAAATGTAACGTTCTATTATATGAGCAATACTTTAGAAAATTTGCTGGACACACATTATTTTTTGTTGTTGGTTCAGAACAGCTCTTAATGTTTAGTTTTTAGAGTAAAACTTTATATTTATTTTGTTTAAGATTTTATTGTTTTTGACAAAGAGAGAGACAGAGAGAGACAGAGAGAAGGGGGAGGGCCCAGAGCAGTCTCCATAGTTGTACATCATTACTTTTCGACATGGTTTCGGTCCACACAGGTGGGTGGGGGCCGTGCAGGGAGGGAACTGGGCTGAGGGCCTCCTGCATGGGAAGCACACCCCAGATCAGCATATGGGTCCACACAGGCTGGGGCCCGGATTCAATCCTTGGTCCCCAGGGCTGCAAAGTGAGCACTCAACCTATTGAGCCGTCCCAGCCTCCTGAAACTGAATATTTAAATATCAGATCACACTGCTTAATGCAAAACAACCATCATTAAAAAGTGGTTTTTGATTCTCTACAAGATAGAAGGCCACCTCCTCAAGCAGTCTGCCAGACCCTCTATACTGTGGCCTTGCCTACTGCTCCAGACTTGTTTTCCTGTGTCGCATCTTAGGCTCCACCAAAACTGAAGAAATGATGTCCCACCGCAAAATCCTCCTATATTCATCCCATGGCTTATGTCCTTGGGCCCCCTCCAGGCCTCTGCCCATGAGTTTCTCTACAAGGCTTATTCTACCTGCCCCCTATACCTGGTCTCTACACATATTTAAAACTCAACCAGGTGGCCCTCCAGGAAGCCTGCCATGATTTTCCTTGGGTCCTGGTACCCTTCCTTGGGATTTTGGGACACCATGTATAAATCTCATTTACCACATAGCAAGTGTGTTGAAATTATCTGCTGACAGTGGCCTCTCCCCACTTCCTGCCCCCTAGACCAGACATGACCCTCTCCAGGGCCAGGACTCTGTACACTGCATCTCAGCTTCCCCATGGCTCAGCTGAGGTCTGGCAAAACAGGGGGCCCTCAAGAATTCTTTGGGCAGAATTATTGTAGACGGTCATAATAATTTAGCAGACAGTTGCAAACATTTAACACATACAGATCATAGTGTTTTGTTTTGTTTTGTTTTGTTTTGTTTTGTTTTGTTAACCACTTTATAATGTTGGAACTGGAAAGATGTCAGGGAATGTTCTGGGGTACTCCTTTTATTTGGCAGTAGAAGAAATTAATGCTCAGAGAGGACACAGGCATGAGTGTGTCACTGGGTGTTGCAGCCAAAGGGAGATCACATACTTGAATAAGGTAATTCCAGGAAGGTGTATTTGTTTGCTTTACAAAAGGACTGCTTACAAAAGTTCCATGAGGTATAGGGGAGCTTCAAGGTATAGCTTCGTAACCTGAGGCTAGAAGCAGCAGAGGAGCTGTTAACCATGTCACTCCTAGTGTTAGATTGACCCACTGGTCCTTATCTACCTAGGACTCTCCAGGTTCAAACTCAAACTCCTGTGCCCTGGGGATACCCTCAGTTCCAGACAACCCTGGAACTGATCACCCTGCCTGGTGTTGAGGTAGAAAGGAAGAGGATGGTTATTCCGGCCTCCTCTTGTTAGGAAGCACTGATGTTGAGACAAAGGCACGTTTACCCCGATGGGAGCACTGGGAGGAAGACAGGGGAATAGAAACCTGACCTCAGTCTCCTTCCTCCTCCTAAACGCCCACAGAGCCTCTCTACTGGGCTTCCCATGAGCCAAAGCCAACCAGAAGCCAGGTCTCCCCTGACCAGTCTCCAGGGCAAAGAGCAAGACAGAGAAGGGTAGCAGGTGTGCCTGGAGCAGCTAGTGGAGCACCCAGCCCAGCCCATAGGCACAAAAAAAGAGCCTGAGAAAGATGCTCAACTCCCAGGGCAGTAGAGACCCCACAAGTCAATGCAAGTAACAAGATGGTAGCACTCAAGCCCACAAACCCCCTCCGTGATTTTCAACCAAATGGACGTTGGGGAGAAGGATGTCTTTAAATTCTTATGTTCCTCTCTGGTCCCCGTCTCCAGATTACTCACCACCTTGCCAACCTATGGACATTTTCTCTAGGAGGCGTATCTGCATACATCCAGATACCAGGTGCAGCTCCTTCCATAAATGCCACAAAAAAACATCCACTCACAAAAGGCTGTTTTTGTATCTATCAATTCTTGGGCGATTTGGAGGGAGACAGGAGAAGAGTTTACATTGCAAAGAAGTTCAAGTTTAACAGAACATCCCTGTGCTTGGAAGCCCTTCAGCCCCTACAACCACATGGAACACTTCACAGACTACCTAACGCTCTATAGTTCCTTAGCCTTCATTACGTCCTCACGCCTGTCTCCCCTCCTCCTCTCACGTCCTTCTTCAATAGCATAAAGAAATCTCTCTTGTGTCAAGCAGTTCGCCACTTCCTTCTGGGTCTCTGCAGGACCAGTCAATAGCCAAGCCCTCCAGATCTCCCCTCTACCCTAAGAAATGGCGTGGAGTGGTCTATTACCAGAGCCAGCTCCTTTGCTGCGATAACTCCTGCTGCCAGTTATCCGTCAAAAAGTTGCTCACCTCCTGTCGTACTTTATTCTAGAGAACACTGTGGATTTTGGTATCGTCCTTGAAGTTTATTAACCAACTTGCGTAAAAGCACGTATCAATGGCTTCCTTGTGTCGTGGAATTCAATTCTTCCTCTGAACATGTCACAGTGCATTACCCCACTTAGCGTTAGTGTCCTTGAGCATCTTGTAGTCTATGGAGTAGCCCAGCCATGGCATACTCAGCTCATCTTTTTCTTACAAAGGCTGATTCTGGCAGCTTAGGATCTCAGCTCTTCAAAATTGCATGGAGATGAATCTTGCTGCAGAGTAGTTGCTAGTCCCAATGTAATTTGGATTTCCAAATCCTATAAAGCTCTATATCTTAAAGAGCTTTATTGAAAATGGCATCTGTATGCATAGGCCTTTCACTAACTTTATGTTTGCCTTAATGTAGTAGTAATTGTGAACAAAAGGCCATCCTTTTAAGAATGCTCAGACTGTTAGAGAGCAGCTCCCTTTTCAAATAGGGCCCGACTTGACATAGAAATCCAATGCATGTGCATGAACCTGGCTCAGAGCACTGGGGAACTTCTCCCAGGTTATGATGTTTCTTTTGCAGATAATAAAAGAATATACTCACTCAAAGTTTGACTCCTTTAGAAGGATCTAAAAGAGACTCCAGACACTGGGGATGAATTAAACTATTATTTAATGGTTTACATCACAGAGTATAAAATTTCAGAGCCTCTGCATTGCTTTGTTTTAATCCAGACAAATATTATATAGCAATTTTCATCTTTAGGGCCTACTCTCAGCCTTGTTTTTATTGACATATTTGCTGAATTTGGAAAATCGCAAAGATTCTTATATATTAAGCACAACTTGAAATTATGTCTCTTCCTATACTATTATTCACACATCTCATTGTTTAGTTTTAGAAGCATTTGATGCCTTTAACTTTATAAACTACATATACAGAGTTAGGGAGGCATAGAAGAAGAGGGTTCTGCTAGAGAGTATTCCTCAGCTTCAGTATTAGCTTCATTAATGAGTGTATGAACTTTGGAGATTGAGCTTTAATTGCTATTGAGTTGTTTTACCTGTAGGTTATAGAAACCTCACTGGACACACATATCACTAAGGAACCAATACATGTCCTTACAGTTTAAGTCCTTTTTAGTTGGGTTTCCTGTTATGTCAGGTGCTAGATCTGACATCTGCGCAGTTCTCTTGAGAAGAAACCTTTCCCTCATGGTCACAAGGTGGCTTCCATGGCTGCAGCCATCTCACTTCGCTATAGTCAAAGGAAAGAAGCAGGTGGGTGGTCAGGGCAGTTAGAAAGCACTGTCCTTTTGTACTATTCTCTTTTTATCAATGAGAAAAATTATTTTCCCAAACTCCCACCCCCAATATGCTTTCTTTACCATTTCAATGATCTGAACCAGGTCTAGTTTCAAGGGAGGCCAAGAAATTGGGTAACGTTATCACACAGTGGCAGACAGACAAGGAAGAAGGTATTTAGAAATAGCTAGGACAGTTGTTGTTCCTGCAAACCTCACATTACCAAGTGAGATACTTCACAGGAAAATTTGCTAGAGCTGATATATTTGAACCTTTATCAGAGCCTCGGGGCATAATATAAAAGTACATATTAAACCAAGCAGCACCCTGCATAATTCAAGTGGTGACTATAAGGAAAACCTTCCTATAAGAAAATAATTCAAAGAGAAAAGCAGGAAATGGAATATGGGAGAAGATTAGGAAATGCTTAAAGTTGCCAACCAAATGACATCTTAGGCCTTTCATCCTCCAGGAGATCACTTACTAATAAATCAAAAGTGGAAAAGTAAGCAGCAATTCTTTCACAGAATGATAACATGCTCTGAATTCAGAATAGATTGTCCTGATAAATTGAAGTCGGTAAAGACCTGTGTGTCTCCTTTGACAGATGCCTCACTGCCCTCCCAATAGTCACCCTTGAGTCCAGTTTCTGAGCACAACCCCAGCAGGATTTAGTGCATGCGGCTGAATTTGTCAATGCAGAGATTAAGCTCCAGCTGAACAATAAGCATTTGGTGACTTGTAGAGACACACATCATGAGAGAAATGCCACCAACTTGGCAGCCATAAATGTCAGAAGGGAAACATTCCAGTAGAATGTACTGAAACACACAAATTTTCAGCAACAAGCCCAGCTTTCTGAAGCCATCCAAGCATATCCAGAGGCTGGGAAGATCCAAAAGACAAAAAATATATAAGATTCTTAAAATTCCAAAATCACCCCTCTTCATTGGCATATGAAAATGCCACATCTGGAATTGTGAGAAATGTCACATCTAGGCTAAGGAAATTTAGGTTAGGTATTTGTTGAAGGCTTTTTGGTTGACTAGTGATAGGATCCCTGTCTACCAACAAATACTCATCAGCTTCCGGACCTGCTCTTCTTGATCAGAGATAATCCAATCAAGTCCAGGGGTACAGCTTTTCCCCCTGAAGTTTAACAGCCTCCTGCATTTGCTGTTTATTTAGGTAATAGACATGGAATCGGAGAACTACAGGAGGCCTATCCTTTGTGTCCTTCCCTGGACACTGAAGGGAACATAGGAAATGGAGGCCAAAAAGGCGAGCATAGATGAGGCAACTACCCTAGAGGCCCAGATGAGCAAACAGGCAGTGCAACAATCTCGCCAGGCAGGAGATGCCACAGCAGGCCAGCCTGGGGACCCCAGGAGCCTCCAGGCAGAGTGCTTGCAATCCAGAGCCCCCACGTACCCAGCACTCAGCTCAGCTGGGACACTGGTGACAGGGGGTCTGCTCCCAGCCCTGTCAAAGCAGAGTGGAGACCCTCCACCACTGATTCTCGGCCAGGGACATTTGCTAATGACCCACTCCAGGGGATATTTGACAGTGTCTGGAGACATTTTTTGGTTGTCACAGGTGGGGTGGGGTTGCTGCTAGAATCTAGTAAGTAGAAGTGAGGGGTGCTGCTAACCATCCCACAATGCACAGCACCACCCCCAACAAAGAACTATCTAGCCCCTAATGAAAATAGTGTCCAGGTTGAGAAGCACTGCCTTTGATGACGAGAGGGAAAAGTTGAGTATGGGGCTGGGGATTAGCTGCGTGTTACTCATCTGTGTCACCAGAACTCAGTGAGTTATACTGAAAGTAACAAATTCACTCTAAACCAGCTCTACTGCTAATATACTTGAAAAGCTTGAACTTCATCAAATCTGTTCATCTCACTCTGCCTCAACTTCCTCACCTGTAAACAGGGGATGATATTATCTACCTAATAGAGTTGCTGTAAATAATTCATATAGTTCTGGCTGAGCTTCATTATGGCCTTCTGCTAATACTATTAATCTCTGGAATTTTTCAAGGACAAAAATGAAACAACACATGTGACTGTATTATGGAACTCAAAACACTACACAAACATAAGGGACGAAGCATTAGAAAGCTGCCACTATGTGCTTCATATACAACTAAATGCTAATATTTTAGACAGAAAAAAATGGCAATGTGCCCATTTTCTTATTGACAGTTTTCTGTTCATTGGAGAATGACTAAGTTGCAAAAATATATACTCCCCATTGTACTGCCCATGGAAGAGAGTAAAGATTTTCTTCAGTTGTAATTTTTTTTAATAGGGCTTACTCTTGGGATGTCGTCTTTTCCCTGTCTACGTCCATTCTGTAGGTAAAATTGTCAATCTCAAGTCTTAAGTACCAGTCTACAACTGTTTTCTCCAGTCTAGCAGTCTCCCTGCAATAAATACTCACAGACATCATTGAAATACCTAGTAGGCATCTGAAGCTCAGCGTGTTTAAACTGAACTCCTGGTTGCTTCAATATAGTAACTTCATCCTTCAAATTGGTCAGACTAAAAATGTAGGAGTCATCTATAACTTGCCCTTTCTCATATCCCACGTTCACCAGGTCAGTAAATATATCCAGAATTGAACTATCTCTTGCCCTCTCCATTGTAATCTTGATCGAATCTACCATCATCTTTTCCCAGGATTATCACAAAAGTTTTCAAATGGCCTCCCTACTACAAATTTTCAACAGATCAGCCAGTGATCCTATTACAACACAAGTCAGATATTATCAGTCTGATAAAATCCCCACAATGCTCTCCATCTCACTCAGAAGAGCTCCAGTCTTTACTACATCTTCTAAGGTCCTACCTGTCCCACCCCTTTCTCAACTATTTGGCCTTATCTCCCACTCTTCTCCCCAACTCCACTCTTCTCCAGCCTCAGTAGACTTTCCTGGTGGCCTTTGTATTTGCTGCTTCCCTGTCTGGAACATTCCACCCTTAAATCGGGCTAACCCCCTTCATTATTCTATTTAGAATTGCAACCTCCCTTTTGCCCTTCTCTGCTTTGCTTTTCCCCACAGAAATCCTTTTGCATTTGCCATGCTACTTTTGTTACTTAATTATTGCTTGGATTCTCTTCCTCCACTAGAATGAATAAAGCTCCATGATGGTAAGAATTTTTATCTTTTTCATTCATTACTTTATTCCCAGCAACTACATCAGTGCTTGATGTATAGAAGATAATCAATCAATATTTACTATATAATTTTATAAATGAATGAATACTTGGAGATCCAAGATGATGGAATACATAAATACTGTGTCTGCTTCATTCAGTGAACACATACAACTAAATTATAGAACAACCAACCTGCAGAACCATGTGACATCTACCCAAACAGAAGTTTTGTAACTAAGACCACAAAGAAGAAGTTATGTAGATACTGGTAGGAGAGGCAGAAATGGGCTGGCTCTAAACCTCTCCATGTGGCGGTTGAGAATCAGGAGGGATATCTCAGCTGTAGAGGTTCTGGGTCTACATGGGGTGGGAACTGAACTGGGAACCTCTCCTGGGAGGCAAGAACATTTGCTGTCATCCTGGCAGTTCCCAGTTGTGCTGCAGTTCAGCATATAGGTTTGCATGGGCCAGGGCTGGGATTTGATCCCTGGACCTTGTGATTACAAGGCAAGCAGTCAACTTGCTGAGCTATTCCAGCATTCCCACCATGACTATTTTGTGACTATGAATTTGTACTTCTAATCTCTTTTCCTTTTCACCCACCTCTCCAAACCTTCTCGCATTTGACAATCATTAAGATGTTTTCCATATCTATGGGTCTGTCTCTGTCTCAACTGAGCCTTATTTTATTTCTTTTAGTGAAAAGAGAAGGAAATTGCAGGACTCTGGGAGCCAGAGATCAGCCAAGAAAGTTTTCTCTCCTTCTGCTTCCCATCCAAGAAAAATGCTATAAAAATTCAGATATTACCCTCGCTGCTCTCCTCTCATCTCTTGGACAAAGTGGAGTGTTCGCTACCTGGCAGCCCCAAGCTCTAAACTGGAAAAGCTCATTTGTTCAGAGAGAAGGACAAGAGGAGTTTGCCTGCAACCCTCATACATCTTAGATACCATCTTGCTACAGCTATGAAGGTTAAGGGTGTTCTAGCGACCCCTTGATAGATTCCCGAGAGAAAATTGTGTACCAGTGGAGACAACCAATCATATCTCTCTCCCGCCATTTGGAATATATTTATTTCTGGTTGTTCTGTTCTTTAATAGAGATGTGGAAAGCAAACTAATATACTTTTAGAGAGATTTTATTTCCCTAGAAAATTTACAAACATTGCATGTTCTTTTTTCTTTTTCTTATGTACAGTCTATCTTCTGGGAAAGAGCACCTGGATCTTTATATTATAGTATCTTCACCAGGAAAAACAACAATTATCACAGCCTATTAACTCTAATGCTATCTAGAAAAGAAAAAAGAAAGAAGAAAAACAAATTACACAATGAGTATATGTAGTATAAGTGGAGGCAGGGAGGTACTTAAAGCCCATAAAGAAGATTTCACTCTGGGCACTAAGTAGTAATTATATATTTCATGGGGATACCAAGAGGTTTTAGTGCAATCAGTATATAAATGCACAGATAGCACCTAAACACTATTCACTTAATAGATACTAGTTCCCTTCTGTCCCTGTCTCTTATATAAGAATGATGGCTAGTGAAGTTGAATACTTACTTCAACAGCTCCCTAACATTTCCTATTGTCCCTGAAAATGGAGGTAAACATGATGATGCCCTTATTTAAGCAGCCAGCAATGGGCAAGTGCTGATGGAGTCAGCATTTGTTCTCTCTGTGAAGTGGTTTCAATACATGCACATGGTGTCATATGGACAAATGAGAGAAGTAACAGGTGAAAATCTATTAAGACATTTTTAGTCATAGAAATGATTAAGTCATTTCTCATTAGAAGAGGGTCAAGTAACTAAATTCTGAAATACCGCTACCATAGAATGCCAAGCAGATGTTACCAAGAATGAGGTAAATCTCAATGAAGACATTTGATCCTATTTTATACACACACATACACACACGTGAGTGTGTGTATGTGTGTGTGTGTGTGTGTGATGTATATGATAAGTGTGTATATCTGAAAGGGAACAATTATACAGTTAAACGTGAAGTATTTGATGGAAGGACAAGAGTGGACTTCTACTTTTTATGTCATACATGTGGCAAAAACATTTAATTCTCATAGGCTATTCACATGCTCCTCTACTTTTTCATACAGTTGGGTGGAATCATGTGACCAGTTCCTGCCCTCGAAATGGAAGCAGAGTGACATACATCACTTTCAGTCTGGGATTTCTAAAATTGTGAGTCTTCCAAGCAATTGCCCTACCACAAAAGGGAAGCAGCTTAGATCACTAAGTTACCAAGATAGGACAATTTCCTAGGGGTTCCTAAATTGAACTAAAAATGTAGTCTAAGTATATAAGTATGTGTGTTGGGAAAATGTACTGTGTAAGGCCACTGAGATTTGGGAGTTAATCAATGTAGTGTATTAGTTAACTATTGGACATAACAAGTTATCCCTCCAGCCCCCCAAAGAAAAAAAACCTAGCAGTTATAAGCAACAAACATTTATTATCTTACTTTCATAAATGCAGAATTAGTTCTGATGGAGGACCCCTCATGAAGCTGCAATCAAGGTTATAGACATCTCAAGGCTCTACTGGGGCTGGAGAGTCTACTTCCAGGCCCACTATGTGGCTGAGGTCATGTCTTTGCTCCTTGGTGGCTGTTGTTCAAAAATCTCAGTGCTCACTCCAGAGGTTTGCTAAAGGTAAGGCAGCTTGCTTTCCCAGAGGGAAATATTTAAGAAAGAGATGGAGAAGAGAGCCTCTATGATGGAAGTCACAGTCCTTTTATAACCTAACCTCAGAGGTGGCATCTCATCATTTCTGCCTTTTTTTTTTTTTCTCAGAAGTGAGTCAGTAAATCTAGCCCATGCTCAAGGGAATATGGATTTCAGATAGTGACTATTAGAACATGAGTCACTGGGACCGTCTCAGGGGTTAGACTACGTAGCCTAGCCTACCCTAAACAATGCAATATTGTTCTCTACTTTTGGACGGTATTTACAGCAAGCAGGAATTACTATTATAATTTAAAAATCAAAGATTGAAACCTACTATTTCATTTTTTTTTTAAAGTTAGTTAGCTGAAATCTCAGAACTTCTTTTTCTTAAAAATAAAAAAGACACCTAATGTGATAGACAAGTGATAAAATTGTCCATTTTGCCTCCACTCAAAGTAACCCATTACTCTCCAGTTCTTAAATGCACCTTTTAGAAGTGACCCATATTATCCCTACTCCATTTGTGCTTTTGTCACACTAAAGACATTTCCTTTGGTAGAATCTTAACTACTGGGAGGCCCCTGAGCATTTTCTCCAGAACAACACTTTCCTCTTCATTTACTAAGTATTAATGGCATAGAGCAGCAACCTCTAAAGTAAAAACACAAAGTGACCCAGACAGTAGTTCCCTTCTAAAGTCAAGAAATGCCAGGATGGCTCAGTGGGTTAAGCACTCATCTTGTGGCCAAGGGATCAAGGAATTGAGTCCTGGTCTCACTCCAGCCTGTGCAAACCTATATGCTGAACTGGGGCATGCTTCTCACGTGGGAGACCCCAGCTTGGTTCCCACCCTGTGTGGCTCCACATCCAACTGTCTGGAAGAAAATTATGTCAAAACTGATGATGTGGAGACTGCTCTGGGCCCTCCCCCTTCTCTCTGCCTCTCTCTGTATCAAACAATAAAATAAATCTTAAAAAAATAAAGAAATAACTAAAGTCAGATCTCCAAAGTTAATACATGCTTTGGAGATGCTGCCTTTTAATAATTAGCTACAGATCTGCTCACGGCTGTTACTGTCCAAACACCTCACTGTTTACATTTATCTTGCCATAGCTCCTCTAAACATAAGATAATAGGGCAACCAGGAGATTAAGCTAAAGTACAATCAGAACAGCTCACCACTCCAGGAGGATTTGGGTCAGTCTTACAAGATTGTTACTCAGATGTCTGTTTTTCTTGATGAAAGTGGAGAGAGTGAATATAATAGCATGGTGAACGCCTTTAAATAAAGGGGAAAGATAAAGGTTTTTAAGCGTTCCATTTATATTTGGAAAGAGAGGACTAAACAGGTGAAGGTCCAAATACATTTTTAGTGAGAGAAAATTCCAAGGTCCAAAGAAGCAGATATAGGACCCAGGATGGAGGCGATAGAAAATAGATCAAATAGAGTAAGGGCTATTGTAGAAATGAGATTGCCCTTTAGTGATGCAGTAGATTTCAACTCTAGTAGTCATCAAATTTCACGCCATTTTGAAAGTGGACATGCTTGGAGTGCCTGTACCCTTTTTAAGAGGTGGGTAAGATTCAAGGAATCTAACAGCATAGTGTAGATGGCAAGTGCTGGTAAATCATTTTTAATAATAGCAGTTGTAAAATAATGGGCCCTATGGGAAGAGAGTGAGGAATTTCCACCACAGCTGGGTGGTACCTATAATTTTCCTCAATTTTCCTCTAAAAATCCTATATCAGCAATGTAATTGTCAGCTTCACTGTCTCCCTTCCACCACAGATGGAAGAGAAAGAGCAGTGAAGAGAATAATAATGCGACATTCAATAAAGTGTTCTCAGCAAAGCCCTGAGCTTGGCTGGGAAGTGAAAGCAGGATCCAGAGAAGGGGGTGCATTGTAGCATGACACTGGGCACAGTTGTGGGCTTCACACGGGCAAAGCCCTTCAGCAGAGGCCCCTCTGGGGCTAGAAGAGGGGAGATCTACAACACTGGACTTTGTCGCCATCCTCCTTTCAGAGCATTTTGACTCATGTTGATTTTACTGATTGGCTTTCATTCAAGCTCCATTTAAAAGAGCTTCAAGGTACCAAAAAAGAAAAGAAAGAGAGAAGAAAAAGAAGGGGGGGGGGAAAGGAAGGAAGGAAGGAAGGAAGGGATTTTTAAAAATTGTCTGAAATTTCTATAGCAATTTTATTTTATTTTTTTAAGATTTATTTTATTGTTTGAGAGAAGGTGAGAAAGAGAGAAGAGAGAGAGAGAGAGAGAGGGAGAGAGAGAGAGAGAGAGAATAGGGGGAGGGCCCAGGGCAGTCTCCATAGTTGAACATCATTAGTTGTGACAGTTTCATTTCACATAGGTGGATGTGGGGCCACATGAGCAGGAACCAAACTGGGGGCCTCCCATATGCTATCCCAGTGGTTATTGCTTGTGCTGCAATGCAACATAGGAGTTTGCAGGGGCCAGGGCTGGGATTTGATCCCCGGACTTCACGGTTGCAAGGCAAGTGCTCAACCTGCTGAGCGATTCCAGCATCTGATATACCAATTTTCTACAGCCCTTTTGTCCTTTCTTCTAACAATAAGTTCTTTTAGGCACAGGAGGTGAGAGATATCAGAATTGGTAACAGACTCATACTCTGATAATAGCCCAAGACCTCTCAGGAGATGGTAAAAGCAAATAGATCACTTGAATTTCTGCATTTGCCGTGTCCCCCTCAGGTCTTCTAGTTTTAATGTCTATGGATGAATTGCAGGTTGTATTAGTTATGATTAAATGCAGCTGCATGTGACAGATAATCTAACCTTACAGTGGTATAAACAAAATAAAAATACGGTGGCTCCACAAAGTCATTAAGGATCCATGTGTCTTCCAGCTTACTACTCTACCATCCCTAGGTCTGGCCTGCATCCTCACTCCCCACAAAAGAAGCTAGAGCTAGAGGACTAAATCTGGTTTCACAGACAGCAAAACAGACAAGAGAGGTTGCACACAAGCTCTCCTTTAGGAGGGTGTCCAGGGCTGCCTTTATCAGCTAACTACTCCACAATAATGCTATGTCAAATTCCTTCTGTGCTGTGGTTGTCTGACCTAGGTTGGGCCCAGCACTATGGTTCTGCTTCAGATTGATGGTCTGACCAGGCTTGGCATCAAACTGAAGTTTGGAATCAGGTCTTCTCCATGTGTATTTATTCTGTGGCCCAGGCTGATAGAGTCAGAAACTTCCTGAAACATGTTTTTCCCATGGAGAAGAGGTCAAATATTCCCAGAAAGACAAACAGAAGAAACATGTAAAGATCCCTAGGGTCTAAACTTTGAACTGGCACAAAGTCACTTCTACCCACATGTCACTGATAAAAGCAAGTCATATGACCAAGTTCAGTATCACTTGGATGGGAAAGTATACTCTTCCTATGAAAGCTGAGGAAGAGAGGTGAATATTTTCTGCATAATAGTATCACATATTACACTATCTATGTCAGGGATCCCCAAGACCGACCACTCACAGGTTTGGAGATTCACTAGGACTCATAGGTCATTATACTCAAAGTTACAGTTTATTATGGTAAAAGGATAGAAAGCAAATTCAATGAAGGATGAAGTCTAGAGGAAACTGAATGCAAACATTCAAGCTTTTCTCCCAGACACACAGGATGCACTTAATACTTCCAGCAACAAGTTGTGATACCCCATGCAAAAGACTGTCTGTCAGTCAAGGACACCTGTCTAAGTCAAGCATCAGGTATATAGTGTCTATGTGGTTAACTGCAGTCACTGAAGTTCCAGACTCCATTTTCAACTAGAAAAATTGTTTGCTCAAAATACACAAACTCATATGGTGTGATTCAAAGCCCTGAGCATACAAAATACTCTTATCAAAACATTTCAACAGCTCAATTTCCAGGAACCAGCCAAAGGCCGTCATGGAACAGACCTTTCTTGGGAATATGCAAGATTTGAGCAGTTTGACCCTGGCCAGTTAACACTCCCCTGAATACTACCTGTATACCTTCCACTGATAAAGACCAAAATGTAATCACATTGGCCATACCAGGTGCAGAAAAGTCTGAAAAGAGAATTTTTACTCCAAATAAATGCATACCAAGCTAATATGTACAAGTGGTACTCTTAAACAAAAAGTTGGAAAGAGATTTTAGGGTGCCAGCCTGACCATTCGAAGTGAGCTACAAAAGTGAGAATACACAACAGACCACAGTCTGGAAATACTATTACTTGGCTAATAATAATAAGTAATAATAATAATACTATATTTTACCTCAACCAAGATGCCATCAATTGTAAGATGTCATTGTTTTAATACTGTTAAGAAAGAATAAATGCTACAAAATAATGACGTTTCCATTTTACAGTAGACTCTCAGTTAACCAGCACCCATGGGGATTAGATGACAGATAAATGTAAATAGACTCTCTACAATTGGCACTCAAGCAACCAGCAATTACCAGTTGCTTGAGTGCCAGTTAACAAAGAGTATGAGACTCAAAAATATAGCTCAATACATTTTCATGATGTAAATACACTCATGTAAACAACATTCTGATCAAGAGGTAGAACATTGTCAGAGCCCCGGATGACCCTATGCCTGCTCTCAGTTACTACCTCCATCCTTGCTTCTAAATAGATAATTTTTACCTATTTTTGGAATTTATATAAATGAAAATATATATTATGTGATCATTTGAGTCTGGCTTTCTTTGCTCAATGTTATGTTGATGACATTCACCCACGTTATTGCATGTAGTTGTAATATCCATTCTCATTGCTGTACAGCATTCCATGTATGCATGTATTATCATATAATTATTCATTGTATTATTAATGGGCATTTGGACTGTTGATAGTTTGAGAGTATTAAAAAAGTGCTGCTTTAGACATTCTTGTACTTTTATTTTAAAGATTTATTTTTATTGTTTTTGACAGAGAGAGACAGAGAGAAAGAGAGAAAGAGATACAGAGACAGAGAGAAGGGGCAGGGCCCAGAACAGTCCCCATAGTTGCCCATCATCGGTTTTTCCACATAGTTTGATTTCACAGGTGGGCGCGGGGCTGCACAGGGCAGTAACTGGGCTGGGGTCTCGCCCCAGGGAGAACTGAACTAGGGGCACTTCCCAGTTCAGCATATGGGTCCGCACAGGCCAGGGCCGGGATTTGATCCTTGGTCCCCAGGGTTGCAAAGTGAGCACTTAACCCACTGAGCCATCACGGCTTCCCCTTGTACTTTTATTTTGAACAGTTATTTACATTTCTGCTGGGCACATACCCAGAAGGAGAACTGCTGTGTCAAAGTAGAAATTTAGTACATATTGCCAAAACAGTTTCCAAAGTGGTTGCCCAATATACACTCCCACCAGCAGTGTGTAAGAATTCCAGTTGCTCAACAACCTCATAACTTCATATTGTCTGTCTTTTTTTTTTTTTAATATAATTTATTAGGGTGACATTGGTTAGTAAAGTTACATAGATTACAGGTGTACAACTCTGCAATACATCAATTTAGCCATTGCATCATAAAAATAGCCATTGCATATTTAAAAAATACACACACATACACGTGCGCACTTTCTCTCAAGTGCTCACCATACACGGCTACAAAATCAGAAGGAATCAAGCTGCAGGAGTTCCAATATACATAACATGTTGAAATATCTCAAGCATAAAAATTGTACTTAAGTTGCAAAAATAAATTTTCTTTCTTCAAACATTTTGATCTGTGCTCAAGCAAAGAAAATAATGAACACCAATGATTTTCATACTATTTTACACACTTTAAAACAAAAGGGTTGATAGTTGTAAAAGTCCTGAAAATACAGTGGTAACAGGAATGGATAATGCATTTCATTCCCCTACCCGCCACCCCCTCAAAAGTCTATAGACGTTTCATCCTGGCTCTCAATTTAGCCATTGTGGTAGGTATGTAGTGTAAATGACTGTAATTTTAATTTGCATTTTTCTGATCACTAATGAAGTAAGTCCATTTCACATGTTTATTGGCAACCTGATGTCCTCATTCATGATCTGTCTGTTCATGCTTTTGCCTATTTTTCTATGAGAATATTAGTCTTTTTGTTATTAATTTGTAGGAGTTCTTTTAGCATATGGAACATTACACTTCGTAAGGTATACACATTGTAAATATTTTGTCTCATCTTGTGACTTGCTTTGTCACTCTTTTGTCTGTTTTGATGAAGAAAAGTTCTTAATTCTAGTGTAGTTTAATGTATTCGTGTGTTTTTTTAAGAACTAGAGCTTTTGATGTTCTACTTAATAAATATTTCCCAACCCAAACTCATGAACACAATTTTCTGTGTTATCTTTCAGTAGCTGCATTGTTTATCTTTCACATTTTTCATGTGGATAGATGTACACTCTATCTGAGGTTTATTTCAGATATGGTGATAGGTAGAGAAATGTGAACATCTCCTGACACAATGTGCACATTCAATTAATTCAGAGTATTTATTGAAAGACCATCCTTTTTCCAATGTACTGCCATGTCACCTTTGTCTATAATTATCACTTAGAAAATTTTTTATTGAAGAGCTTTTTAAAAATTATTTGGTATAACTTATTATATATCACAGTTTAGCATTTAATATATGCAAAAGGAAAACAAAAGAAACATAAATAGATTAAAATATTCCTAAAACTTTTACTTATTCAGAGTCTAACTCTTCAAATTTTAAACTTTTCAATGCAGTAATTGATGACTGTTTTTTCCAAAGTGTGGCCCTCTATGCTATCAAGAATGTTGGCAGTGCAGCAAAAGAATGCTGCAATGGTGTTCCAGGATTTTTGGCACACTTTTATTTCAATATGAAGAAAATGACAGCTTTAGCTTAGGCAACAGTGATTTTCAAATTCATCCTGACTTCAGAATTGTTGAAATATAAAACTATGGGTGGTTTAAAAATCAAAGAAATTAGTTTCTTTTGTCAGGTTACTAGATACCTGAAACAGACATTCAAGTGCATGTAGTTTATTGAAGAAATGCTTTTTAGGGGGAATAAAGAAAAAAATATATATATATAGTAAGGGAGAGAAAGAGTGGGATAGAAAAGGCGAAGGAGCTAAGCAAGAATGTGATCTCAGGAGAAGTCTATGTCTGGCCTGCTCCATGCTGGAGAGTGAGGGAAGACCCTGAGAGCCAATAGCCTTTTGTAACTCATGTCAGTCAATCGTTGGCTACCAACAGCAAAGGGCAGGGTGAGTCAAAATCACCCTAGTAAGATTCTTCCCCTTGAAAGAAACAAGTCTTCAAAGAAGGGATTAACTGTGATCTTTTAACATCAACATGCAAAACAGCTGAAGGATGGGTATACTTATAAAGGGGAGATGAGCTGGGTACCAACAGTGTTTATGATAATCATAATACCCAAAATTTAGCGAGCACTACTACAAAACAAGCACTCCCCCCTTTCTACAAATGCAGAAATTGAAGTTTAGAGAGGCCATTTAATTTATCCAGGGTTACACAGTTGGTCAATGGCAGAGTTGAACACAGGCAGTCTGAAACAAAGGCCCCTGCTCCTAATTCCTATACTGTCCTACTTCCAAATAAACTTAAAGAGGTAATCAAGTGCATTATATACATGGTGGAATGGTGAAGCCCCTGTATCTATGGAACTGGCCAAATAAGTGGGACAGAAAGATTACATCCATATTTAAAGTGTTGATTCTTTTTCCAAACTCATAATTTTGTTTTGCCTCCGATCTTGTGTTCTTCAGATTTCTAGACAGGATTTCATCTCATCTTTGGAGCCAAGAGAGATTGATAAAAGTAATTATTGATAGTTCACCACACACCTTTAATTATGAGCATTTATCATCATCTTTGAATAGCTACAAGCAGCCTTCCAATGTCTGCCACATAGAAGCAGCACTTAAGACTTTATCTTGGAATCATAAAAGATCTTTGTAATACACATGGCTGATTTTCTTATAGTGGCAATGATTTCTTTGGCTCTTTGTAATTTTGGTTTTCAATAATTCCATTCTTTGACATTCAAAACCATTTTCTTCCTACATATCTTCAGCAGCTTTAAATAGCATTTCATAGGCACAGAAAACTGTGAATTACCTTTGTGTCGACTTGATTGACTTGTCCTCAAAAGCACAGAAGTTTGGGTCTTTGCAAAAATCTCAAATTAAAATGCCCATCTCATTTTTTGGTTTCAGTCATCACTGATTAATCATCATTCTTTCCTATCCCTACCTACCCTCCATAACTTCATCCCCCAAAAGAGAAATTAGCACCTTAAAGTGACAAGTCTCATATAAACTAAGGCAAAATGTAAACCTATTGCCCAAAATACAAACCAGTGACAAAATGACATGCACTGGTATCCAAAACTCAATTTGAGGATAACTTGCTCCACGCTGGAGAGTGAGTGAGAGCCCAGAGGGCTTGTAGCCTTTTGTAACTCACATCAGTCAATCATTGGCTGCCAACAGCAAAGGGCACGTTGCTCAAAATCTCCCCAGTAAGATTTCTCCCCTTGTCAAGAACAAGTCTTCAAAGAACAGATTAACTGTTGATGCTAAAAGTAGCATCAATACTCAAAACAGCATATGGGTGTAATAAGTAATGTGAGTTGGAGATATGTGGGTTACTCAGGGACTATACCAGATACTCTGGTCACACCTGGTGGATATCAAGGCCCTCACAACAAACTTTATGCTTCATAACTGGGCCAAGTGATAAGCAATCCAAATCTCCCAGTGGTTCCTTGATTACACATATAGGGAGGGAAATGGCACTAAAATGTTGGCAGGAATGAGTGTTGGCAGCTGGCTGGGGTGGAATTTCATGAGAGCCAAGACACTCTAAGGATAAAACTGATTTCCATCTTGAAAATGCTTGGCTTCCATTTGTAGGTAAGATACCTAGAGAAACTTAAGAGTTCAGATTTGCCCTTCATTTCCATTGTTCAGCAAGTTTTGCCATGCTTAGAGAGTCAGGGTTGGGGCAGAAGGCACTGTTGCCCTGTAGGACAGCTCAATGTGAAAATTAGAGGGGACAGAGTTCATTTCTGGTATCTCCTCAGTTCCTCGTTAAGTGATTCTTTTCTTTATGTAACCAGTGCCTCTGCTTCTCCATGGATACCTGTACTCCGGACCTCATTTTCCTGTGTCTTCTATGTGACAGTTCAGAGATTTGAGCAGAAATTAATTCTTCTGTAAGGAAACAGAATCTCTAATGATAGACTCTTAGGGGATAATGGCAAACTTTTAGAAAGTAGAAGGGGCCTTCAGGGTTCATAATAGTGATACTTCATAGGCAATGCCAGTGACAACAAGAACACTACTGATCTGGAAAGTATTACAAACAAAGACATTGAAAAAGGCTGAAATCCCTATCCCCTACTCATACTTCATGTTTCTCCAGCTGCCACTGTTTTGTTTCTTAATCTTGGTGGGAAAGAGGGCAGCTGAGGGTTAGATTCTCTAGTTAATGAATGTAGACACAAAAGAGTAGAAGGATTTGTTTCCCTGGTGTAAGGAAATAAAACAATATCAAAATTTTTCATGAAGATTCAAATGAATCTTAGTGTCTTTGTTTTGTAAGCTAATAAACAAATCCCCTTGATCCTGGGATGAACTATTTCAATATTTATCAGGCACTTAGCAAAATGCCTTCCAAAATATTTTCTTATGTATCTTTCTACAACTCTGTGAAATAGGATAACCTGTGTTCATTATCCCCACTTTAAAGATTAACTGACAGGCCATCGTCTACATAAGAGTTAGGTGGGATACTTCAGGATGTGGCCAGTCTTCTAGCTTCCAGTTCTGCCATCTTTCTACCTTATCTCTTTGATTTATGGAGTCACATAAGAACTCAATATTTATGCTTCTACTTATGATTATGATGTTTGAGTACATACTGAAATCTGTGGAAACAGTTAGCTCATCCTCTGTTTTTATGAGGCTGGCATTAGAGACTGGCTTTTTCAGCAAGTCTATTCAAATTAGTTTCATGTGTCTTCACTTTTCCCTTTTCTAGTTCCATTGTTTTTTGCCTAAGTCAACTCATTTGGTCCTTCTTCCTTCTGTTAAGAAAAAAACACAGAGATGAATTGTCTCTTCCACCTGGGAAAGGAGTGCAGTGAGACATTGAAAAGACCAACAGGACAGAGAAAGAGGTAAACAAGACAGAAAATCTTTTTTTTTTTCTTTTCTATTATCACCTACATTTCAAAGGAGACTGCTTTTATGATAAAGCTACTCTGAATAGCTCCTTACAAATCTTGGTAATCAGTAGTGAAAAATTGTTTTAGTAAAAGAGCCACTTTTGAAGGATTCGAGAACTGACATGTGAGTAGGAGTCAAATCCAAGGTAAACTATGTTTGTTATGGAAAGTGAATTTGAAGAGCCATCCTTTCTCTGCTGGAAACCCTGACTTAGCTAATGACTAGTACAGAAAACAAGTGGATTCTACACTTCATCAATAAAGTGGGTACTTCATGAACAAAAAAGAAAAACATTCTCACCCTCAGAGCCAGGCAATAAGCCATAAAATAATAAATAATTCAATTTTATAGTATGTTACTGCTGTGGAAAAAGAAAATGTCGAGCAGGACATGAAGAATTAGGAGTTCTAGCATTCACAGATTGCAATTTTAGATAAGGTGATGGAGTAGGCCTCAGTAAAAAAATAATTTAAGCAAAGACTTGAAGGAGGTGAGGCAGTTAGCCAGGATAAGCCAGTGCAAAGGCCCAGGGCAGGGTGGGCTTGCATGTTTGAAGAACCGCAAGAAAGCTAGTGTGGCTGGTGCAGAGATAGCAGGGGATGCATAGCAGGAAATGAGGTCCTGGAGGTAAGTGAGACCTGCTTTGTGCAGGCTGCAGAGCCACTACGAGGATTTGCACTTTTACTCTGAGTAAGAGCTGTGTGGTTTCTGAGGAGACACGAGGCACCATTTACCTGGACCACTCTGGCAACTATGTTGAGAATATTATGCTGAGAAGAAAGGGGAGAAAATAAAATTGCAGGACTGGTTTGGAGAGCACTTCAGTTAATGAATTCTTAATCTCTGCTTTTGAGGATAGAACTAGGTTTTATGACTCCTTTTGTAAATTCTCCGTTGATGGTCTAATACCTGCCTTGGAATGTGGAGATACTTGAAATCCATTGTTCTCAGCTTGGAGGCTTCATATAAAACCCCAAGAAGAGAAGAGTCACCTTTTAACACACTATTACACTCCCCTTGTGTTGATGGGAAGGGCTTCTCCTCAGGCTTGACCATCCCCAAAGGACATTGCCATTGTGTATGCCAGCTGCAGGAGCAACTGGGCAATTTCTGGGTCAGCAAGTAATACCCTACACAGGAGCTAATCACCAAGTCCCTAATTGCATTTCATTTGTTGCCTATTGGATACCGGAATCTGCTATGCATACTTCAACATACATACATACATACATACATACATACATACATACATCCCTAATCTTGACTGCTCACAGACGAGTAAAAAAAGATCTGTAATAGTAACTACAATCCTGGGGAAAATGAGGAGTGCCTCAGGAGATGTTTGAACCAAATGCTATGGGAACAGAGCAGGGGCATTTCATTCTGCCTGGGGGACAGAAGACTCCTCAGAACAGCCAGCCTTTGAACTCTGCCTTAGAAGTTCTACTGGGTTCAGACAAGTGGAAAATGAAAAAATACATTCCAAGAAAAGAAAACAGTTTGATCTGAAGCATTAGGCTGAAATTATATGGCATGTTCAAGGACTGGAGAGGATGCTAATGGTCAAAACACAGGTTAGTATGTGAGAGAGATGAGAGGACATGAGATGGGAGAAGAGAGGAAAGAGTACTGGGTCCTGCTCATTAGGGGCATTCACATTATGCCAATAATGGGAAGCCAGCAACAATGTTTAGGCCAGGGAGTAATAAAAGGTATATTTCAGATTTTAGGAAATAATCTGGAATGTGGAAGATGAATAGAAAAAAAGGGACATAATCACAGAATAGTATAAAAAGCCTGAGCAAGAGCAGTTGACCCAAGAAATAAAAAGGAGAGGATAAAGTCAAGTGACATTTTGCAGGCAGAATATAAAAGAACTGGAGTATGATTATCCTGTAAATGACAAAAAAAATAAAGAGGTAAAAATAAGCAAAGGAATTGCAGGACAATGATACCATTAACAGACTACTAAATACAGGGGAGTATTGGACTAGGGAGGGAGGTCAAGGTTCATGATCATCATAGTTGTCTGCATATCAGATTATTTCTTCAGAATTTCTGGTCAAGGTGGTGGAATAGGTAACCACTGCTTGCATCTTCTCATGACCACATCAAAATTACAACTAAGCTACAGAACAACTGTCACTGAGAATCACCCAATGCCTAGCTGAACAGAAGTTATATAACTAAGGACATACAAAAAAAGCCACCTTAAGACTGTTAGGAGAGGCAGAGACACAGAATAGGCTAGTCCTCATAACAACATGTGGCCGTTAAAAATCAGGAGGAATATATTGGCTGTGGAAGTTCCTCCCTGCCTCACACCAGGCTCCCCAGCCCAAGGTTTCTGTGACAGGAAGAGAGATCCCCACAACATCTGTAAAAACCAGCAGAAATGGTGGTTGAGTGAGACAGGGGGTTTCTGGGGTTCCAGCAACTCCTCTTAAAGGGCCCACAAACAGATTTACTGCTGACAGACTCGCTTTCTCTGAGCTCCAAAGCTGAAGCAGCATCTCAAAGAGCACCAGGGACAGACAGGGAGGAATCAAATTGTCTGACTTCAGGGTAAGGGCAGAAGAGGCAGCTTTCTCCCAGACAGAAGTTTTGGCAAAAGCCATTGCTCCTTCATTGAGCCCTCCCCCTACCCAAAGTGCAGATGCAGGCTGGTGTCATATCGGAGTCTCCAACAACCGGGCTAACACAGTTGCGTCACCCTGATGATTCCCTGAGACCCTGCCCCACCCAAAATGCAGACCTATAAAAGCCGTTTCCAGTGGCTTTTCCATACAAATGGCCTGTGTTTGCTCAAGCTTCTGAATATCCAAAGATCTCTCAAATGTACACAAACCCCAAATAAGCAGTATCTGGTCTCAGAGTGCCCTATACCTATATTTTTATTGTTTTCAACAGAAAGAGAGACAGAGACAGAGACAGAGAGAAGAGGGAGAGCCCAGAGCAGTCTCCATAGTGGTACATTAGTTTTTCGATACAGTTTTTTTTCACAGTTGGGCCATACGGGGCAGTAACCAGGCCAGATGCCTCCCATATGGGAGGCATGGACCCATGAGCTGGGGGCCTCCCACATGGGAAGCTCGGCCCAGTGAGAATCAAACTGGGGGCACAACCCAGCTCAACATATGGGTCCACACAAGCTGGGGCAAGGATTTGATCCTCGGAATCCAGGGCTGCAAGACGAGCACTCAACTTGCTGAGCCATCTTGGAATCCACCCTCGTCCCACGCAGTGCCTATTGCTAAGCAACCCCAAGCCAAGCACTAGTGGTAGATGACCTCGGTTTATTGCTTAGCCTCTCCCAGGAACCTCCAAGCCTAAGGCAGGTGGAAGACATCAGCAGATTGCTTTGTGGCTCATGGCAGTGATGCCAGACAGGGCACAGACAGTGGCTAAACTTAGTCTGCAGTGGGGTTCCTCTTAGGAGACCCCAGGGCTGGTATACCCATTGGCTGGCTTCACCTTAGACTGCCTACTCCCCAGACAACACTCCCTAGGGGCAGACTGGGCAGGCATTAGAGCCCTGCTAAAGTGAATCTCCCTTGCACAGCACCTCCTCCACTGAGTCACAACCAGCCCTCACAACCAATCAACCTCAGGGCCAATCTCTATCATTAACATGCAAATAGTAACCAAGCTCAACTGCAAGAGGACAGCAAGCACAACCCACATGAGGGAGATGCCTATAGCACTCAGCTCAGGTAACGAGGGACCCTGCACCTCTGGGCCCCCCAGGACGCCTAATACATTAGGCCACTCTACTAATGCCAGGACATATAGCAGCTGTACCTAGTACATAGAAACAAACACAGGGAAGTGGTCAAAATGGGCAGACAGAGAAACAATGTACCAAATAAAAGAAAAGAATACAACTCCAGAAAAGAACAACATAAAATAGAGACAAGCAATCTGTCAGATGCAGCGTTCAAAATACTGGTTACTAAAATGCTCAGTTATCTCAGTGAGAATTTCTATGAAGAGATAGAAAACATAAAAATAAAGATAGAAAACACAAAAAAAGAAGCAGTCAAAAATAAATACGATAGCTAAAATAAAGAGTTTATTAGAGGGAATCAACAGTAGATTAGATGAAGCAGAGGATAGAATAATGATTTGGAGAATAAGGTAGCAGAAAATACTCAATTAGAATAGCAATAAAACAAACAAACATATAAAAAAATGAAGGTAGTTCCGGGGCATCTAGGACAACATCAAGCATAAAAACATTCATATTATAGGAGTACCAGAAAGAGAAGATAGCAAGAAATTAAAAACCTATTTGAAGGAGAAGCCAGGATGGCTCAACAGGTTAAGCACTCACTTCCCAAGCCAGAAGATCGAGTTCTAGTCCCTGCCCCAGCCCATGAGGACCCATAGGCTGAACGGGGTTGTGCTTCCCAAGTGGGAGGCCCCCAGTTTAGTTCTCGCAGGGGTATGCCTCCCATGCTGGAGGCCCCTGGCCCAGTTCCCACCCAGTGTGGCCCCCATCCACCTGTGTGGACTGAAACTGTGTCAATAAATGATGACATACAACTATGGAGACTGCTCTGGGTCCTCCCCCCTCTCTCTGTCTTTCTCGGTCTCTGTCAAAAACAACATTAAAAAAGCTTTAAAAAAAAAAAAAAAAAACCTATTTGAAGAAATAATGACAGAAATCTTCCCTAACCTAGTGAAAAAATATATATATACATCCAAGCCCAGAAAGTGTACAATGTTCTAAACAATATAAATCCAAAAAGGCCTACTCTAAGACATATCATAATTAAAGTGCCAAATGTTAAAAACAAAAAGAGAATCTTAAAAGCAGCAAGACAAAAGCAATTAGTTACCCTTCAAGGGAGCTCCCATAAGACTGTCAGCTGATTTCTCAACAAAAACCTTTCAGGCCAGAAGGGCTTGGCATGAAATATTCAAAGTGATGAAAAACCGAACCTACAACCAAGATTACTCTACCCAGCAAAGCTCTCATTTAGAATCAAAGGATAAACATCTTCCTAGACAAGAAAAAGCTAAAGGAGTTCATCACCACCAGTATTATAAAAAATGTTAAAGGACTTCTTTAAAAAGAAACAAAAGATAAAAAAATATGAATAATAAAATGGCAATAACTACATATCTATCAAAAATTACTTTAAATATAAATAGATTGGGATGCTGGGATAGCTCAGTGGTTGAATGCTTGTCTCAAAATCAGGAGGTCTGAGGTTCGGTTCCCAACCCTGGCCCATGCAAATCCATACGCTGAACTATGGCACAACTGGTACGCACCAGGTTGGCTTAATGGGGAAGGCATTCACATCCCATGTGGGAAGCCCCCAGTTTGGTTCCCACCCTGCACATCCCCACATCCACTTGTGTAAAATGATACCATGTCATAGCTAATGGTGTACAACTATGGAGACTGCTCTGGGCTCTCCCTATCCTCTCTCTCTCTCTCTCTCTCTCCCAGTCTCTCTTCATCTGTCTGTCTGTCTCTCTGACCTTCTCTCAAAAACAATAAATCTTAAGAAAAAGAATGTCTTTTAAATAAATAAATAAATAAATAAATGGATTAAAGGCTCCAATCAAAAAATAGGTAGCTGAATGGATCAGAAAACAAAACTCTTACATAAGCTGCCTATAGGAGATTCACATCAGATGGGATGAAAAAAGATATTTCATGAAAATGAAAACAAACAAACAAAAAAGCTGGAGTAGCAATACTTATCTGAGACAGAAAAGACTTTAAAACAAAGGTTATAACAGGAGACACACAGTACACAGATTTCTGGATTTACTCAAAGAAATCCAAAACACTACTTTGGGAACTTATGCATCCACATGTTCGACGCAACATTGTTTATAATGGCCAAGATGTGGAAGCAATTTGTCCATCCATGGATGAATGAGTAAAGAAGAGTTGGTACATATATTCAATGGAATGTTACTTAGACATAAAGAAGAATCAAATTTTGCCTTCTGTAACAACATGGATGGACCTAGAGACCAACCTTGTCCAACCAGCAACCCATAAACCACATGCAGCTCAGGACAGCTTTAAATGTGGCCTAACACAAATTCATAAACTTTCTTAAAACATTGAGATTTTTTGTGTGATGTTTTTTAGCACATCAGCTATTAGTGTTAGTGTATTTATGTGTGGCCCAAGACAATTCCTCTTCCAATGTGGCCCAGGGAAGCCAAAAGGTTGGACACTCCTGACCTAGATGGTATTTTGCTGAGTGAAATAAGTCAGACAAAGACAAATACCATATAATTTCACCTCTATGTGGAATCTAAATAGTAACATAAACAAACAAAAAAATATCATAGATACAGAGAACATTTTGACTGCTGCTAGAGAAGAGGGGGTTGGGAAGATGGGTGAAAAAGATGAAAGGATTAAGTACAAATTGGCAATTACAAAACAGTCAAGGGGATGTAAAATACAGCATAATGAATATAGTTCATAGTATTGTAATAACTGTGTGAGGTGTCAGATGGGAACTAGATTTATCAGGGTAATCACTTCATAAGTTATGTAAATGTCTAATCACTACACTGTCTACCTGAAACTAATATAATATTGTATGTCAACTGCAATTGAATAATTGAGTAATTATTTTTAAAAAGATTATTTTCTTCACATAACAAATGCTTATTACCATGCCAATATTTTTGTGCCTCGCACACGCCGTGTTCCTAGAGCTTGAATGAAAGAAATTGGATGGGTAGGCAAGCAGAAAGAAAAGGTAATGTGGGAAAGCTGCATCCACAGAAAAGGCCACATCCCCAGAAATGGATTAAGATCTCGAGCCTCAAGAAATGTCCTCGGTAAACCAAGCAGGATTCCAGGGTCCATAGGGCCAAACGGAGCACAGAGAATTCTTGTGGTGGATCCCAGGACAATAGCGCGGTGTTCTCTGCTTTGTGTCATGCTGTCTGCCCTCAGAGGGAGGAAAGCCTGGTCCACGGGTGTTTGTGGAACCTGAAGGCTGTCGGGAACCTGGGGGTGGCTCCTTCCCTCGCCTGCAGTATACCCCTGCTCCTGCTAAAGCTGCTGTGGGCCAGATCCACACTTCCACTCAGATCAGATATTGTCATGCAGTGAAACCATTCTTTTTTTTTTCAAACATTTTTACACCTATCAGCACACACAGAAAATTCAAAACTTGTTTTAAAGTACAAGCAGCTACTTCCCCTGATATTGGACGCTGGAGAATACACAGAATAAGGTATTCGAGCTGCAGAATTCCTTGACTGCTCTTTTCTCTCTCTCATCTGTGGAGATAGAAGTGGAGGAGGCAGAGAGAGGATGAAGCACTTCAGGGCGAGAAAGAGGTGGGTGGACTGAAAAGGAGGCGGGAAGGCAAATCGGAGCAGGAAGTCGGGAAGCAGAACAAGGGAGAGGGAGCCACAGTGCTGAGCAAGTAGCCTGAGCAGATGAGAACACCTCAGAGCAAATTCTCCAGAAGATGAGGGATGGGGGGCTGAAGGAAGAAAGGGAGGGAGGGAGGGAGGAAGAAAGGATTCTCCTAACATAAAATAGGAGTGTAAGAGGGGCATAAACAAACTTCAGTTAGGTGTTCATGTTCCCTGTAAGGCTGACCTCAAGAGTCTGCCCAGAGTGACTGAGTGATGGTGGTGGAGCGCGCACCTCCTTCCTCAGGGGTCTGGAATCACACAAGGCAGGTTCGCCTGACGTATTCTCTGATGGTCACAGTTCTGCGCCAGCCTGTCCTCTGCACACCTGCCTCTCTTTTCTCAATTAGTTTAACAGCAGCGGCTGGCTCTTCTGCCGCCTCCTCTTCTCCTAATTGTTTCACTGAGCCTTTCAAACCCGGCTGAAATCCATTTGCAGTCCATTTGTGTGGTAGGAAGAGCAGCCAGACACGTCAGGGGCTTCTTGTCACAGAGTCCTTCTCACTCTGTGTCCTTCCATAGTCACAACTAACCTGAGATTCCCACTGTGTGTTTTAGGAGGTGAATGACTCTCAAATGCAGTCATGTCTGCATGACTTGATCTCTCAAGTCATAGAACCCCAGAAGGACGACACTCTGGGGTTCTTACAGGTCTGGAAGCACCTTCTAGAAGCAAGCGCAATGTGGCCAGAACACCTGTGGAGTATGAGCGGGCCAATTTCTTGAGCTTTCTTGGCCTGATATCCTCACCTATAATATGCTGCTGCTGCTGGCTTCTGTTAGGGTCAGTGCTATGTGAACTGAAACCACTGTACCAGGCTAAGCCACGCCACCCCCACAAAGTTAACAATAATAAATAAACAAACAGACAAGCAAGCAATACACAAAGCACTACACCAGGGATGTTTAATTTGTGTTTTAAAAAAACCTGGGATTTCTCAAAAGAGCCTCATCAGGATAAGGAATCACTGAACTGGCTTCCTGGCTGCCTACCCCCAGTTCAACCACAGAAGCTGAGTTTTTATTAAGAGTTCTTCATACATTTCATTGAAAGAACAAGGCAGGAACCTTAAAATGGGAAAATTGTTGCATTTTACAAATTGTTTATTTTCTCCTAGTTTTCCAGTGAAGGTCCCTTGTGAAGACAAACCCTTCCCTTACTCTATTATTTTTTAAAAGAGGGCTGACATGCCTCCCTTAATTTCAACCATGACCCCCCCCCCCACACACACACACACACCCCTGCCATCCACTTCCCTTCCTCTGTAACCTCTGAGAGGGTGGAGGGCACTGCTCTCCACGTGAAGGGCCCTACAGATGCTCTAGCATGCTCGTGCAATTGCCCTTCAGCCATATCTCCTCTAAGCAGCATCACCCATTTCCTTTTCTCCCTCTTCCTGATGTTCTGTTCAAGTCCTTAGATTGCTGAGCCAGCTCCCCAACCCCACCAGCTCCCTCCCAGCTTGAGTGAGAGATGAGACCCCCCCTCCTCCCCCCGCCCCAGGTTTAGAAGAGCTGTCCCAAAGCTGCAATGGCCCCAGGGGGAACTTCTGAAGGGTCCGAGAACCAAACTCAGAAGGGGTTGAGGAGAAACCCCTAAGGAGGGTGAGGACAGAAAGGGTAAGAAACATACTAGGGCTGGAAAAAGGAGGCAAGGCAGGAAGACGCGCCTGAAGTAGGGACTCACTCGCTGACCGTCCTCTTCTAGTCACCACCCCGCCCGAAGGAACACTACTGTAGGACTGAGCAAGCAAAGGAGCCCCAAGTAGCCCCCTCCCCACTGCAAGCCCCCTACTGGGCCTCTGCTGCCTCGGCAAAGCCCTGACTAGATTGATAGTGTGATTGGGGGCACACTTCACCTTTGCTTTGGACTTCCCCAGACCCGAGGCCTTACCTCTCCAGATTTGTTCACTACTTATCAGGTGATAAGTAGCTTAGTGAATTACCTCTCCTGAGAAGATCCGTATTTTTAAAGAGGCAGCACAGCTAAGTGACATTTCACACAAAGGATGCAACAGGGAAACATTACATGAGAGAGTAAGACCAGCAAGAGAGATGATGGGCTCCCCAAAAATCACAGCCCCGTGAATTCTGCCTTCTCTACCCAGGCCCAGGTGAAACCTGCACCTGACACCAGATCCTCTGCTGACAGTTCTGTCTGTATCTTCCATGACATTCTCTACCCCTGCCCCCCAAACACACATCTAGTATCCTTCATAAAATGTCCGAGTCCTTCTTGGGGTGAAGGAGAAAGATTGCAAAGCCCCTTTCTACAACCTTCTGTCTCTTCCCCCTTTTCTGTCTCTGAATTATAACAAGTTCTGGCTAGAGAACTGTAGCTTCTGAAAGCGTGTCATAATAAAGTGAGATCCCTTGATTGACAGGGATGGCTTGATGCCTACTTTGATGTGAATACCATCCTTGTAATATATAGAACTGCAGAAAGCGTTCGAAGGCACTACATGACCTTTCATCCAGTCCCTAGGACAACAATATAATTAACTTGTTTAATCACAGGTTTCCCCTGGAAAAGATTTAGAACTCTGGTCTCTGGGCATATTTATGGCCTGTATTCCTTGGAATAGAGAGTTGTTATTTTCTATGAGAATTGCGAGCATCTTTATGTTTATTTTAAGCTGCCTATTCTCTGCATTTGTAATTTGTTAAGTATTAGTTATGGCTTATCTGAGACTTAAGAACAAGAAAGAGGCTACTACTTCGAAGTGCAGTAAATAATGTAATATGTATGCTCCTGCTGGGTAAAGAAATTGTAAAGCTGAGGAATTCAATTTAGTTTCCAACTCCCTCTGGGCTGTGTAACCTTACAAACCCTTGGAGGCAAATCTCAGAATTCCAGCAGTGTTGAACAGGAATATTTTTTAAAACATTGCTTGTATTAAATGGGGGTGGGGTCCCCAGGATTCCATAGGAGACAGTCCAAGGTTATACAGTAATTTCTCACAAGGGAACGTTTCCTTGGTCCAAGGAACAATTCAACTCTAATTTAATAGTCTCAATCTGTTGGAGAATCCCAAGAAGTCACGTCCACGCCAACCCAGCTTCTAAATGGAGCTTCACTGACCAATTCTCTATTTGTAGGGAGCCGGTGTGGAGCCTGAATGGAAAGGTTTTGGGGGGCCTCGATGGCAAAGCCTCAGTTCCCTGGGCCTAACAGGAGGGACCTCAATGGCAAAGCCTCGGTTCTCTGGGCCTAATGGGAGGGACTGGCCTAGGGCCTTGATGGCAGGGCCTCAGTCTCCCCTTCGCCCCTCCCCTGTAACAGCTAAAGGCAAAAGATATACGTGCAGCTTCGCATGAAGGCCAGACAGCTGGCATCAATTGACTAATGACCCAGAATGTGGGGGTAAACAAGAATGTATGGGAAGGGGTCTGCTTGTTCCTGATAATCATCTGCTTAAACTAAGGTGACCAGATTTTAACATTGGTAAAGCAGGACACCATTGACCGGGGGGAGGGGGTTCTTAATTAAAAATTTGGTCTATCTCCCGCCGTTCCCTAGCTTGTCGTGCATTCTTTCCAAAAATAGGGACTTTTTTAAAACACCGCGGGACCCGGGACAAGTTGTTAAAAATCGGGACTGTCCCGCCAAAAGCGGGACGTCTGGTCACCTTAGCTTACACTTATATTTCTTAGTTAACGAGTCACCTGTCTTGTACTTTAAAATATCTCAGTTTTTCCCTGTTCCTTGTAATGATGTAAATTTTGCTATATAAGGCAAGCAATAGGCTGCTCCTATTGAGGACAGTCAGCTGGCCATTTGGTCTGTCTTTAATTCCCACCTCTCAAACTCAGGGACTTAGTTCAGCAGGCTGGTTCCTGGTACATTGATTATCATTGGAGTTTAAAAATTTATTTAATATTTTCTGCACAGACTCACTCCAAGATACTTCAGATGACCTAGATGCTGCTGTCACAATCCACTTTGGGTTGGTTTTCTGGGAAACTCCCAACACCGCAAATTGCGTCCAAACACAAAATTCTTTCAGTCATCTGGAAGGAGAGAGGACGACTGACTGCCCTGTCCCACAGGGTTGGCGCTGTAATTTGGCATCTTCACTTTAATCCTAGTGAAGTCACATGGTCTTTGTAAGATGCCTAATGAAGTGGCCAGAAGTGAAACAAAAACAGTTCTACCTTCCTATGCCCTGAATATGGTTGTGAATACATCTCTACAGGAAAGGAGCTAAAAATACATCACCTGCATTATTATAGTAACTCCTGTATTAGAATATATGGCATACAAAATATGTTCACATACATTATCTTATTCAATCCTCATAACAAGTCCATGAAGGCAAATATTCAACCCTTATTTCACAGAGTGCTTGTACGAGGTCATAGAACTACTGAAAAGTAGAACTTAATCAAATCTGATGGATTCTCATTCTGATTCTTAGTTTTGTGCTACTGTTATTACTCTGCATCGTTTGTCAACCTGACTTTGCAGTAATCTTTTAAAGAAATCTAGAACTGTCTGCCGTACACTGAGGACAGAGTTTACCCAAAAGGAGAAGAGAACTGGCTGGATGTGAAAACCCTTAGGGTCTGGAGCAAGTTGTATTTCTAGATGCTCAGAACAATTTGCATAAATGAGTGATTCACTATCTCTTAGTTGCTGCAATTCAATACAGATTAAATGCTGTTAGAGAGATGCGAAGTTGAAGACCAGTCAAAATAAGATTAATGGTTTATGCATTCATTGCAGGATATGCATTTTGGAATTCTGTTGGATTACATGGTTAAGGACACTGTCATTGGGTGAATCTTAGAAGAGAGAATTAGACAAGTCAGATTCAAGGGAGATAAGCCTCCTATTGCTAGTTTGTAATCTTATCCTTATGATATGCAAGTTAAAGCTAAACCTAGAAATTTCCACTAAATACTAACTTAGAAATGTTTACTGCTTGAAAGTTTATCATTTTTTCAGGCAACTGTATTTTTAACAGAGAATGTTAAGGCAATTATTTTCTAATGAAAAAACTTTGTGAAGTATAATATGCATACTTGAAATATAATATGCAGAAAAGTACATATGTTATAGTTATATGACTCAATTTTCACAAACCACACACTCTATAACCAGCACCCATGCCAAAAACATTATCACACCCCAAAGTCCTTCTCATTTTTTCTTTACACCAGCATTCTTCCCCCATGAGTCACATCTCTCCTAAATTTTAGATCTGGTCCTTCTCCCTAAAACAAGCTTGTCCAACTCACTGTCCATGGGCCACATGCAACCCGGGACAGCTTCGAATGCGGCTCAACACAAATTCGTGAACATTTTTAAGACATTATGAGGTTGGTTTTTTTTTTACAATTTTTATCTTTTTTATTTTTAGCTCATCAGCTGTCATTAGTGTTAGTGTGTTTCATGTATGGCCCAAGACAATTCATCTTCTTCCAGTGTGGCCCAGAGAAGCCAAAAACTTATAAAACCTTGTTCTAAAATAAGCCAACTAACCTCCTGTTAAAATATTTCATTTTGAAGCACTTTTCATGTGTGAAAGATTAGGAAGGCCTTAAATAATTGCCAGTTTACAATAGACTGCCTATAATAATAATTCAGTCAGTATAACTGAAGCACATATGACCTATTTTCCAAGGCCTTTTACTCTTCATAGAGTCCACAGGGGAGACTCAGGAGCACTGTATTTGGAGACAGGCCTGACATTTGAATCTTCAACTTTTTCTCAGAAAGAATTCTTTTCTAAGATGATAAGCAAGAGTAAATATTTTCAGACCATTTCAAGAAATGCTTTTAAAATATCTTCTACAGGAGATTGGGTCTAGCTCTCCATTTCTATTCGTCTTCATTCTTTCTACTAAAATCTTGATCTATTGTTCAGCACAAGGATTATTCCCCTGTCAAACCCAAAGCTACACACGTGTTGTTAGAAAAGTAGTTAGTATTCAAAGCACCAGGAGAAGCCCTTTCTAAATTAAATGAAATTTCAGTATGGTTATATAATAGCAAATCAGATTGTCTGATTTTAACAGAGATTTGGTTAAACTCAATTTTATATGTAATTTTCTATTTGTAGAAACTAATAGAAAGAAATTGTAATAGACATGAAAGAGAACAGGAATCTTACAGAGTTTGTCATATTCTGTTATGTATTGAAATGATAACACTGATTTCATGGTCCACTATTTCATTAAATTTCATTCTGTCATTAATGCTTTTATAATTAAAATAGCCTTTAATTTAATTCAGAACTTACTATATATTTACAACTTCCTCTAACTCTTAGCAATCAGATTTTAGAGGGTTCTCCCTTTAAAGCAATGTGATTAACCTTTGCACCAGAGCCTGTATTTGATTTTGACAGCCCAAAGAAACAGGAAACAAGGGCTTATTTGATGAAAATTTCACATAAAGTATTTCCTAGTGGGTAGTGTTACATATACCCTAAAATAAGGTTAGTGCACTCTAAGGGATTTTCTTTTGTGTTATTAGTTTCTTGAGGGGCCATTTTTTTCATTGAATACAGCACTGACCCCCAATCATTTGAAGCTGACACTTTATTATATGTATATGTGTATGTATAAACATACATATATACATACACATATACACATATATGTATATATATATGAACATGTTTACCTTTTCTATTTATTTGTGATATTTCCTTTATTATAAAGGTTTGTAAGTATATATTATATATTTATATATATATTAATGTTGTCCAGGGGTCTCCAAACTTTTCAGCCCGGGCTGCATTAACTATCAAACAGCAGTTTGGGGGCTGACTACACACTCAAGGTCCAAATAAAAAAAAATCAAAACATAGATGTTGTTTTTAATTATTTATTTAATATTATTTTATTCAGATAAAAAGGTCTCCATGGGCCACTTGAGAGGGTGCGGCCTGCGGGCCATAGTTTGGAGACCCCTGTAATGCACATGTAAATATTTGTGTCTATGTTCTATTTATGTATATTGTACACATACATATAAAAATCTTGTGTGTCTATTCATATATAGCATATATACAGAGTATAGACACACAAATATTTATAATAAAGGAAATATTACAGGTGAACAGAGAAGGGAAATAAAGAAATACAGTAGACTCTCTGTTAACAAGAACTCAAGCAACCAGCTGATAAAAATCACAAACAACTAGTAAAAATGTTTTGCCAGTTGCTTGAGAGTGCCAATTACTTAAGTTCCAATTAACAGAGCATCTACTTACATTTATCCAGCATCTACCAATACCCATGGGTGCCAGTTAACTGATAGTTTACTGTGTGTTTATAGATAGTATGTTTATAAACACACATAAGGTGTCAACATCACAAGTTTGGGAGTCAGTGCTACATTCAATATGCATATACATACATTTGTGTGTGTGTTTTCTCTCTAGTTATCTGTGGTATTTCCTTTGTTATAAATTATATTCTGCATATGGGTAGATGGGTGGATCAAAGATGACAGATTTCTCTCAATTTTTGTGTCAGTTCCAAATAGCTTTGTGATACATTTAAATATCAGTTAAAACTAATAATAGGGATGCCAGGATGGCTGCACGGGTTGAGTGCTCATCTTGTGGCCCTAGGGTCTGGGAATTGAGTCCCTGTTCTGGCCCATGCAGACCCATATGCTGAACTAGGGTGTATTCCCAGTTCAGTTCTCACTGGGCCGAGTCCTTAGCCCAATTCCTGCCCTGAACAGTCTCACACACACCTGTAGAATGAAACTGTGTAGAAAAACTAATGATGTGAAACTACGGAGACTGCTCTGGGCCCTCCCCCTTCTCACTGTTTCTTTCTGTCTCCCTCTGTCAAAAACAATAAAAATAAACCTTTTTAAAAAAGCTAATAATAGCCAACATTTATTGAGTGCTAAACTCTAAACATTGCTACGTGCTTTAATCCGTACAACCACCTTACAAAGTAGTTGCTGTTACAAGCCCTATAACACAGCAGAGAAAGCTAAGACTGAGGGACATCAAGTACATTGGCCAAGTCTCACAATTATAAATGACAAGGAAAAAGCTCAAATTCAGATCATTGTAATGACAAAGCCCCATTATCATCCACTCAGCTGTAATTCTGCCTTTATGCTTTTTTACCTATGTGCTACTTCACTCTCTTCTCTTTTCTCAAATTTTGTTGATCAACTACTTGGAGTCTTCTCCCATATTAACTTCAAAACTAAGTAGTAATATTGCCAAGTATTGTATTTACATTTTAATTAAAGTTGCATTTAACCTATAAAAATATTTGAGAATTGAGTTTTTCATAAATATTTAATCTTTCTATTCAAGACTGTAGCACTGGTTTTTATTTTCTTGTCTCTTTTTTAATCTTAATAAAATATTGCATTTTTCTTTATAAATATATAGGCCAATAGTTCTTTTCCCATAAGTTACCTCATGCTATATTTTTATGGCTGCTGATAGTAAGATCTCTTTTATTATGGTATTAAATATCTATTATAGTTATTGTTGAGAACTATGCAGGGCTTGAGATTTTACACTAATGTCCAGCTAATATGCCAGCCTATTACTATTTCATGAATACTGGCAGCAGACACAGAACTCCTGGGTAAGTAAAAGAACTTTATTATTCACAGCAAAATCAGTAGTCAAAGTGTCAGCATGATGCCCGTGTGGCTTCTCCATCTCCCTGTGGGGATGAAGAAAGAGACCCAATGGATGCTTGCACACAGTAGGCAGCATTTATAGAACACTGCAATTGTGGTAGTCTCCACCCAAATAGTACGGTAAGCAAAAGTAAGCCTTCTCTTTGGCTGCGTGGACATGTTATCTCATCTCTCAAAGAAGATTGTTGCAAACAGAAGCCTGAGATATGGCCAGGTCACACAGTGGTCAGAACAGGGCCTT
Organism: Craseonycteris thonglongyai; assembly: GCA_004027555.1. Lineage (NCBI taxonomy): Eukaryota > Metazoa > Chordata > Mammalia > Chiroptera > Craseonycteridae > Craseonycteris > Craseonycteris thonglongyai. Next base: position 46,257 of record PVKE010007717.1, read on the forward strand.
GAATTCTTGGTATATCCAGGGAGCAGTATATGAACATTAGGCCTAATAGCAGACTGCCCCTCACAAAAGATATTAATGGATGTTCTTGGGTCGTATGTACTTGTCTGGTATGCAGCACCTTTCTTGAACTCTTAATTTGAATGGCTTTTTAACTGATTCTTTTGGATCAGGAACAATCATTCTTTTCTTTGTATGTATTTTTAAAAACTTATTTATATGTCAGTGTGATCAAATAAATGATCAAGATTACCAAAATAATAAATTCTAGGTAAACTAAACCCTGATATTCTAATTTCAAGTTCTTAATCTTTTCAAGATAAATTATATATTGATTTTATTTGAAAATGAATTTTTAATAATAGCTATTGCATTGCCATATAGTATTGCCATCATCTGTTTATACACATGGCTCTGAACTTAGATTCTAAGCTCTTTGAACAGAGGCTGAGTTTATTAATCTTTGCAGCCCTGTTGTCTTATAGAGTGCCTGGAGTGGGCCAGGATAGATACAGATGAATGAATGGACAGATGGGGAATATATGAATGCTTCTTTGCTCTACGGTATTGTTTTGTTTTTTGTTTGGTTTTGTTTTGTTTTTTCTATTTGTCTGTGGGGCTGAAAGCTGTGTTTTATTTAACTTTATTTACTTATTTTTTTTGTTAAATTTATTGGGGTGACATTAATTGTATCAATTACATTGTTCCAGGTATACATTATATTGTTTATACATCACATTATGTGCTCACCACCCAGAATCAGCTCACTTTCCATCACTATATATCTAAGAATATCGCTTTCTTTACCAAACATGTTCGAAGAATTTTTCTGTACAAATTTTATTAGACTGCAAAAAGCACCAGCAAAAGTTAATTGATTTGTTTGATTTTAATGAACACTATAATGTTGGATAGGGCTAATAATTATGAATCCTCACATTGACTTCAATTTAATAGATAAAAAGCAAATCTGAAGTAAAGTCCTCATATTTTAAGCACCATCATTCTTAGCTTTTATTTTGTGACAAAAGCATTTTTTTAATAGACAATGAAGAGCAGAGCTTTCCCAATCAAAGAGTTTACAGTTTGCCTAGCCTAGTACTGAGTTCTCAAAAATGCACATCTGACCGTCACTCCTCTTTTTAAAAAGGAAACATACACACACACCTTTCAAAGTTTCCCTTTTGTCTTCAAGATACAATCAAATCACAATGAGACACCAAACCCTCTATAATTTGCCTACTTCTCAAGCTTTGCCACCCAGCATGACATTGCCACAACCTAAGCATCAACATTAGTCACTGGAGTTTCCCAAGTCCAGGTCTCCAGGCCTTTGTGTACCCAGCCTCTTCTATCTGGAACATTTTTCCTTACGCTTCTCCCTGGCCAACCATTAATCATCTTTCAAGTTTCACTTCAAATTTCATACTTCATAGAACTCTTTTTCTGAATACTCCTCCCAATAAACTAACCATACTCTGTTTTACATCTCCATTGAATTCCAATTATACTTTATTCAGCACACCCACCATACTTTGTTGCAATTTCTAATTTGCATGTGTCTGCATTCCTACTGTGTCTAATTCATGTTTCATCAATAGAGTCTAGCACAGGACCTGGCCTATGGTGGGTACATGTAATTATTGGCTTCTCTTTCCTGTCCCCTCCTTTCCCCCTTGACCAAAGTCTTAGTATTAGTAAGGGTATTCATGAGCTTTCAACTCTGAGACCTATCTCCTATAAAAATGTGCAAACAGTGGGCATCCTCAACTTGTTCAGTGTGTTGTATTAATGCTTTTCAACAACCAGGAAGTCTAAAGAAAAAAGCATTGTGTATTATATGTGGAAACAGATCCTAGGGGCATAAGGGTGTGTGTGGGGGGCGGGGGTTAGGGCCGGGGGGGGAGGGGGGACAGGTATCACATACATCAGAGGAGGTAGAGCATTAGTAATGGCACAAAAGCAGTGCCAACCTTGGGTGGGTGTTGTGATACACTTCCAGATCCTGGTGGCTGGTGGTTCAGCTGAGTCCCTCTCTGGAAACTGCCACAATTCTGAAGCGTTAATCCTATTCCTGAGCTCTCTGTGGGGTTGGTTGAGGACTTCTGCATTGCCCAAGAGCGTTTCCTTCACTTCCTCACAGGGGCTGCTCCCACAAGCACCCCCCAGTAAACTTCCTGCTTGAAACTCCATCTCAGAATCTATTTCCTGAAGAGCCCCAACATAAAACAGAGGTCTTATAACATGATAGAGTTTTACACTTGTGGGCTAGGAAAGTGCCCTGTGTAAAATATTTCTCTCATTGCTTGTGTTTTGAAGGCTTTGGAACGTTTTCAATTCTGTTATCTAAATGCTTCCCAAGAGTGATATCTGAACCTACTATTAGCCAAAACGAGCAAATGAATGAACAAATGAACCTGATGTTTTCAAACATTTCCTTTCTTATCATTCAACAATATAATTGCCACTCATAACTTTAATTCAATAGAGTGAACCAGTGTTAAAAAGTGAGCTGATATACTTAGTTAGCTCATGCACTTTTTTTTTTTAATATATTTTTATTTATTTTTATTTTTGGCAGAGAGAGAGAGAGAGAGAGATACAGAGACAGAGACAGAGAGAACTGAACTGGGGGAGCTCCCAGTTCAGCACATGGTTCCGCACGGTCCGGGGCCAGGATTCGATCCTCGGTCCCCAGCGATGCAAAGTGAGCGCCCAACCCACTGAGCCATCCCGGCTTCCCCTAGCTCATGCACTTTTATTGTAAAGTAAATAAATGTTTAATCCTGGTTTATCAGATATTGAAAATAGGATATAGAATCCCATTATAACCTTTATGTGCCCCAAAGAATAGAATCTACTCTAATTTCTTTCTTTTATTTTAAAAATAAGGAAACTAAGAAAGAAAGGAGCAGAAGCCAAAATGATGATGTTTAATCAACAGGACTTCCATCTGGGATTATCACAACTACAGGTAAATTGAAATAACCTGCTCATTTAAACACATATGTGTGTGTTCTTTTTAATTAATTAATTACACTATTCCTTCTTTGACATAACTGGCTCTTTATTCAAACCAGCAAAATATCAAGACCAGATAATCAATATCAATTTGTTGACTGGCTTCAGTATTCGAAGTTCCAGAACAAAAACGAGGACTTTTGTGATGATTCTATAAAATTGTATTAATAAAGATGATTTTTTTTTAATTTATTGTTAAATTTGATGAGGTTACATTGGTTGGTAACAATTAGACAGTTTACAGATGTACAAGTCCACCTCACATCATTCATGCATCGTATTATGTGCCCATCACTCAGTATCAGTTCCTCTTCCATCACCTTATATCTAGTGCCCACTCCCACCTCCCCCCACAACTGTCCCCCCGCTCCTCCCCCCTATCCTGGTAACCACCAAACCATTGAGTGTGTCCATAATGCTGGTGCCCTCTCCCACCTTCCCTCCCTCTCTCCCTCCCTCCTCCTCCCCCTCCCTCTGGCAATCACCAAGCTATTGAGTGTGTCCATAGG